>CM021532.1:7272881-7285461 GCA_010994315.2 Pisaster ochraceus
ATATAAAAAGAATATGTTAAAAATAGTACAGAAGTTACTAAATAATTTCTACACACCTTGCCTCCTTGTGAGTTGAATGCATCTTCAAAATCAGCCAAAATCTGGATCCCCAACTCCGTCTGGATTTTCTTCACTCTTCAAACAGAGAAACAAAAAAGGCAAATGCATTCAATCAAAGGAAACTGACTGGACATAAAATGAAAATCACGAGGGGGAAGTTTTTTCACTTACTTGTCACCTAGTTGTCTTATCTGTGGAATGCTCATGTATTTCTGGAAATGCTCCATCACATTGATGACTCCCTGGAGAAGGTTTGCAACCTCTCCGTACTGCCGTCTCCTTGTTAAAGATCTAGAAAAGAAAGAAAAGTTCCAAATCTTTCATGCAAGAATTTGTGAATGCAAAAAAATGATATGCAGAGTGGAAATGAAACTGTCTTTACTTACTCCAGGGCGTCCACACCGCCTACTAGCATATGGAGATGGTTGAGGGTGGTAATAGAAGATGTTAGATGCTTCTTAGCATGGTCAAGCTGCTTTATGTCTCGAGTGATCTCTTTCACCTACACAACAACAATATTCAGTTACCAATAACTCAATTGACCGTATTTTTGAACCCTGTGAGGGCGCTTCCAACCGCGAATTTCCACGCATCACAATTACAGTTTTATCTCATTTTGACTGCCTGTATGTTGTTTTCAAATGGCCAAAATGTAGACAATATAATAACAAGTTAAAAAACTGGGTCATCTTAATACTTGTTTGCATAAAGTAAACTTGGTTTGCACTTACCCAGAAACATAGTCAAAATACTGCAAGTTACATTAAAATCAATTAAAGTGAAACACTCCTATATGTGCATTCTCCAAGATGCCTAAAGCTCTCCTGTTTGCTACCCACACAACGGTGAAGTAACCCATGCCACACTTTCCTGTCCTTGTATTTGCACGTGTGATCAATTAGTGCCACAGATCGCCACTGCAGAAATTGACAAAGGTTGAGAACCTTAATCTCTTCCAATGTTGACCCAAATGCCATTGCACTGGAGCAAAGCTGGTGACTTCTCCAGTTTACCACTTTCATTGAAGCACTTTGGGCTATGGCTCTCCTCACAACAACAGTACGGGTCTGCCTCAAAATGGCACGGAAAAGTGAGGTGTGGTGAGGTATGGGTTGGTTGTCTCAAGAAAGAGGCTGAGAGTAGGAGGATTTATGTCTTACCATCTGCTCAGACTTGTCAGCTTTCTCCTTGATGTCTTTGATTCTCTTGAACAACTCCTGGATGGCTTTCTGTGCTTCTGATAGTGCCTGAAATCAAGTAATCCACAAACTCAAAATAAACAGAGAATCTACATCCGCCCACAGATTATTTCATTGGTGGATTATTATTTGATAGTTTGAAATCAAACATATTCTAAGCCGAGGTCATGGTCTAAGTCATCGTCAGGTGTTGTCGCAAAACTAGCTCGTTTATACTCTCCTATTCATGAATATTTTCCATTTTAATAGCTGCCCCTCCATTTGAAACCATTAAACTGTACCGGTGATGTGCATATTATAATATCATAATTGCAGGCTGGCATAGTTTATCTACCATTCAAATCCACAGTGGATGAGATTGAATGGTCAGACAGTAGGATGGTTAATATTCATTTATTGGCAATACATTTGTATACAGTACATTTTTGTGCATCTTCACACTTATACCTGTCTGCCATCTTGACCAGCATTTGTCTGACCCCTGACGACCCCACGGATGTTGTCATCAAGACGTCTGATCTTCAGCCTCATCCTATTGATGACATCATCGATGTTGGCAAGAGACTGCAAGAGGTCAAGCACAAATATTCATAAAAATTCACCAATACTGGTAAAAGATTGAGTTACGATGCAAGTACGCACTTGGTTATAATAGACCAATCATTAGTCTGAATGTTGTCTTGAGGTTAAGATTGGACTCTTTTTAAGTGGATAATTTTACACATTTTATAGTTTAAAGTTTTCTTTACGCTTGTGCTTTTCTTGAATCCAAAATCCTTAGCCAAGTCTCGCGGGTCTCCAACCCCCCTGGGCCCCAGGCAATGTTGGCGCTCATTGCGTTGTCTTCACTCCAGCATGAGATGACAATATATGGGGGAGCAGGGGACAGGAAGGATATGTTTATTGTCAAGTGTACCAACAAGTTTGGCCGGGATTGTAGGAGATGAAATAAATGAGTGCTTTCCTTAATTCTTTCAGCCCTGGAATTTGGTGTTTGAGAGGGCAAGACCATTTTCATTTTGCAAAGGACACTTCCATTGGAAAATCTTAAAGTCTATGGGAAACTTTTGAAGGGGCACCAAGGGCAAGACCAGGCAACAGAGCCCATGGTTTCCGTGGCCTGTTCTTTATTTTTTGGGTTTTGGGAAAAGGCACCAAATGGCTTTACGGCATTTATTATGTAATTGCTGAACTGACTAGTCTAACAGATGACAGATTTACAGAGTGTATTTTGTACTCAGTGATGTACTACAAAACGACCACAACAGACGGCATAATCCTTCCGTGGGCTTTGCATGAATGCTTGGCTCAGCTTGACGAGATTAATCTGCACAGAGTGTTACCTGTTCTGTTGGGAATAGACTGTTGATGTACTCCACTGCATTGAAATCTGGTTTGTCCAGGGGATCATTCGATGGCAAGACCTGCACAATAAAATATCATTCAAATATCAAAACTATCCGTGGATATTCTTACATCCAATTTGAGAAGATTAATTTAGTAAATTTAATCTTAAAAAGTGGAGGTCGGATATGGAAAGTTTTCCTTCTTGTTGTTTGCAGTGGATATTTTAGTTTAACAACTTAATGCTGCGATGATTGTAACCCTCCATCCTCCATCCTCCTGACGGTCGGGAGGATGGAGGGTTACGATCATCGCAACTACAGTACTCCCTACTTTACCATGGCAATCACACAAGGAATGTCACACAAGGATGTGGAGGATAAATTCAATATTACGAATACAATAAAATATCAATTACAGACATGCCAGTGTTGAGTGTAAAGGATGCAGTACCACTCTTGATCCCTGTCTTAATCCGGTCTTAATCTATTCTTATCTTTCTGTTTATTAAAAAATAAGTTCATTTATTTTGCCAGGCGGGTCCCATTCGTTTGTGCACAACAATACCCACTGTCCACTGATCACCTGACACTGCACAGTCAGACAAGAGGTGCACTGGCACTGCAGAAAACCTGGTGCATGTTTTCTATTCGTTTTTACCACGTTTTTAACAAGAGCAAGTACAGAAACAAACAAAATATGTTTCTTTTCATATGTCTTACTTGTTCGATTGCTTGTTGTACATCTGGTGGGAAAACGAGCATCGAATTTAAATGCTCATCGTCGATAATGTCAACATCGTCTTCTTCCATGGGCGCTGCCATCTTGGAAAGTCGACTAATCCCGTGCGGAAGAATACTTGAACGCAAAACTTTTTTGAAAATGGTTCATTTCAACAATTTTATTGATGTATTTTGTCTTTACTTACATTATAAATTGAATTTATACCTCGAGGTATGTGTTTTTCCCCCAAAAAGGTTTTATTACCAAAGTAAGTTCGAACTACTTTATACCAGGTCAAGGGTCACAAATTAGCGGAGTAATTGAGGTGTTGCGGGGCATCGGCACATGTGCGGGAGAGATTGGTAAACACGGTGCACAAAAATCGTATTTTTTCAACTTTTTGTTCAAGAGAAATGCTTTCTACAGTGCTTTTCTGTATAGTTTTTATTCTGAGGTTTTATTAATAGCTTGTAATGGGGCGAACAAAGCGTAGTTTTAACAAGAGAGGGCGGACAGTTGTGGACGACTCGGACGTCCGAAAAGCACACAACATTCCGTGCGTCGAATTGGACTTGTCGTCTGCTTCCCTAATTGCAAATGTCACCACTGGAAACAACAACCAGAAAGATGATGCAATGCATAGCAACCCACTGGTTCTCCCATCAAAGAAGAAAACCTCTGAGAATACTAAACAGCCTCAGCAAAACCTGCCAAAACAACTGAGTAAAAAACAGCGGAAGAGACTGCAGAAGGTAGTGGAGAGAAAAGACAAGAGTTTAAAGGTATGTAAATAATCGAGTTCGGAAGTGTGGCATAATTTCACTTTGTGTGAGCCACGCCCACTTCTCACAAATTTATCCAGTCTGTTTCCATTGAGGTTTATTTTCACACTCATCTTTTATACAGAATTCGCTGGTTAAGTTAAATTTACATTAGAATTAGTACTAATTTAATTTAGTAGATAAAGAAGTGTTAAAAAATTTGAATGTTTTTTTACATTGTTCACTCTTTATTTTAGAGAGCTGACATCTTTGCCTCGTTGGTCAAGCATCAGGTGTCGACAGAGGAGCTTTCCATGTTTGCATCTGCAGCACATCTTGGGCAGAAAGCCTCCAAAAGGTACATTTCAGAACAATGTTTATATGGAGAAGAATAATCAGTGTGAAGTTTTTGTTTTAAGTGTTTTCATAAAACATACTTTTTTGTAAATGAATGATTATTGAAATAAAAAAGATCTCCCTTTGATCACTTTGTAATAATGATTTTTTCTATTTCTTAGCGACTGACTATCTGCTTCTTTTTCTCCCAGGCATTCTTCAGAGAAGAAACAGGATGGGGTGGCTATCAACAGCATCAGAGGTGTTAATAAACAGAAGAAATTAAAAACGGAGGATTTAGAAGGGCAAGAAGAAAGCAAGACAGAATCCAGCGATGAAGAGTCGGATGATGAGGAGGAGGGTGAAGAAAATGAAGGAGAAGCTAAACCAGAAGAGAACAGTCAAGATGTATCTGAAGAGGCATTGAGAACTGAAACCATGACAGCAGATGGTATAAGGGATGAAGAGGTCACAGGGGGGTCAAAGTCCACAGAAGAGAGCAGAAAGAATGAAGGTGATACTGCTGAGAGGATTCCAGAAAGCAACAAGACGACGTCAACAAAAACTTTGGAAGAGAGGAAACCAGCTGTGTTTGTACACGTTGATAGGAAACCAGAGGTTCAAGTGAGTGATCTTTGACCTTCAAAAGGTCACCATGTTAACTATTTCCTTCTTTTTTTTAGGATTAAATTATTTTATTTTTTTTTTATTCATGATTTTAAACCCTTTGAGGTTTTGCTGTTCTATGAAAAGTTCTTTTTTTATGACAATTCTTGTTGTAAAGTCATTACGTCACACAGAAGTGCATCTGTTGCACGCGCAAATTATTCTCTACTTTTTATTCTCGACATAACCCATTTTATCAGTCAAAATCATCTCAAATAACAGAAGCTTATTGTGGCCGAGTGGTTTAGTGCATCAACTAACATGTCCTAGAAGTAGGAATTTGTCTACTCTTGGAACTGTTGATTTTTTTCTGTCGACGACTTATGCCGATTGTCTTAACATCATCGTAAAACTCAGTTCATAAATAATCGATGACTGATATGTTCCTGACTGTCTTACCTCGGGCGCAGCATCATCAAAGTCCATCGCCTACATTTTGTGTTATTGCAAGGTCGACCTGAGGAAGCTTCATCCCCACTATTTCATTTTTTCCAATCCTCTTAATATCAGGAAGCTAGGCTTTCCCTACCTATCCTTGCTGAAGAGCAAGTGGTAATGGAAGCAATCAGTGACAACCAGGTGGTCATTCTGTGTGGTGAAACGGGAAGTGGAAAAACAACTCAAGTTCCACAGTTTTTATATGAGGCGGGCTATGCTGAGTAAGTCACCCGAGATTGAACTTCTGTCATCTTGTTAAGTCAATTTCTTCTCCAGGGCTAGATTTCACAGAGAGTGATCGTAAGATGTGTATCAATCTTAATTTGCTCAGCAAAGTGTGATGGCACAAAACAAACCACTATGGTGATACTAAGATGAATCTTACTGTCTTGTGAAGTCTAGCATCAATTCTTCAGTTAAAAAATGAGAAAATAGAAGTATCTGTTGCAAACTGCTTTCCAACCAAAAGAACCTGCGATATTAATGCAAAAAATAGATAGTGGCCTTACGTTTTGTCACTAGCCATGCTAGCAGAGTCTTTCTCGAAGGTCAAGGTTGTAGCCAGGATTTGGTAAGAGGGTGTCTAAATTTGCTGGAAATTTTAAAACCGGGTGTCCAAAAGACACTCAGACACCCGTTTGGCTAACACTGTGTGGAAGGCTGAAAAAAAACCTTTGAGAAAGACTCTGCTAAGGTCTAAATAAGGTCATTCCTTCAGTTAAAAAAGAAATGACTCTTACAATGTGGACAACGATGACTTTTTGAATCTTTCCATGATGGACTTTTGGAACCTGGTGCCTGTTTTGATTCTAAGGATTTAAGACAACATATGAAACTTTGGTGATTCACTTAAGAACCATCTTTTTTTTTTTTTTTTTTGAGAAACATGCAATAAGTATTTTTCTGCTATTCCATGTTTTGTTTTATTATTTTTTTGCTTTTTTTAACAGACAAAATCACCTCAAAGAAAGAGAATGTTTTAAGAAGTTTTCTTTTCGGACATTAAAGACTTGCAGGATTATTTTTGTAAATTGTTCATTAATGTTGATCGTCTCTCTTTGTTTTTGACCTCCAGGGAAGGTCTGATAGGAATAACGGAGCCCAGGAGAGTGGCAGCAGTAACAATGTCTGAGCGAGTTGCCATGGAAATGAACCTCTCAACAAGGTATGGTCTCTTTTAATCTTCAAACCCAAACTCCCTTAGAGTCATTTACTATATTCCATTTTCATTCTAACAAAATCCAACAGCATTTTTATGGCAACTCAGCACCGGAACCGTTGGACTCTGGTGATGTGAATAAAATGACTTTGCTAAAGCAGTCCCCAGTTCAACAGAATCAAAGAAAACATGTAGTTGGATTTTTAAAGGGTTATGGGGAGGTCAGAGGTATTAACATTTGTGAATTTGTTACAGTTTATGTATGTTAAAACATTTGGTTTTGACATGTTTTTTTCAATACTTGTTTGTATACATGTTAGTTATATACATGTTAGTTATACCTAAATAAAAAATGTTCATTATAATTTTCAAATGTTATGAGTTTAATGTAAAAGTGAATGGTAAGTTAATATAGCTCAAAGGAATTTCTTTTGTTTTCTTATGTGAAAATGTGTTCTATTATTTCATTTGTATTAATTCAATTCGTATTGATTCACAGAGTTGTATCCTACATGATCCGTTACCAAGGCAACGTAACTGAAGACACCAAGCTCAAATTCATGACAGATGGTGTTCTGCTGAAAGAAATCCAGAAGGTAATGTCTTATATTTGATAGCTCAGACAACGTAAAAAAAAGCTTTGTTGATCATACTTTAGCTAAAAGCAAAAAAAGAGAAATGGTTGGATGACATATTATCTGAAAAAGAGACAACTTTGAAGTAATCTTTATTTCAAACCCAGTTTTTCACCCTGAGAGGTTTTCTTCAAGTTTGAGTTTTAAAAATCTCTCTAAGAAACATTTTACAAAAACTACACTATACTTGTATTTATGAATAGGAATAAAAGAATGGTGACTTAGTCTTAAATGGCCGTTTAAAATCTTGCAGGGTCATGGCAGTGTGATAAAGGACCTTGTCTTCAGGCTGGTTTTACAAATATTTGAACCAAATTCTGACTAATGAAGAACATATCTTTGGTACGTTAGTACACTTAAATGCTTGGTGATTTCCTGAAATATTTTCTCCACCTCTTCAGGATTTCCTGTTGACGAAGTACTCGGTAATTATCATTGATGAGGCTCACGAACGCAGCGTGTACACAGACATCCTGATCGGATTGCTGTCAAGAATAGTACCACTGAGAAACAAGGTCAGGTCAAAGGCCATTTAGGGGTCACAAACTTTTGCCTGAAGCAAATAAGTATTTATGAAATTTATTTATGGTAGTATTGTTATGGTGCCTTTGACTAAACAAATTAGGGAGAGCGTGTTAATCCGGAGAATGGAGATTCAAAATCATTCTATTGAACTTTTTCTTGTTCACCACCCCAAAATTGGAGACAAAGTCATGCACTTTAATTTTGACCAAATGAGGGCGCTTTCAACGTGGACATTCATTGCATCACAAATGCATTCTTTATATATTTTGACTACCTGTATGTTATTGTCTTGTATCAATGGCCAAATAAATAATAAAAACAACTCTAAGAAAAACCCAGTTTGTTTCAGTTGTTTTGCATCAGGTAAATTTGGTTCTTACACACACCCTCGTGCAGTCAAAAATACTAAAAAATAAGTTTAAAATGTTGGAAATGCTTTGTGCCATGTTGTTCCTTAAATGGAATTCCTTCTTCAAAATAAAATCTTGGCCACATTTTATAGAGCTGCTTAAGCAGCAAATATTGCTTAACAATTGTCTGCTTAGCAAAAATGAGCAGGACACCAGTCACAGATGTACATGTGGCACAATATTTCGGCTGGTAACCTTATTCTGGTAAGCGTAATTTTGTTGTGCTTGGTAAATTTTTGTGCTTAAGCAGCTCTATGAAATTGGGCCCTGGTTGTTTCTTGATGTTACAGAAAGGTCAGAAGATGAAACTGGTCATCATGTCAGCCACTCTGAGAGTAGAAGACTTCACTGAGAACCAACGACTCTTCAAAACCAAGCCACCCGTCGTCAAGGTCATTAAAATTTCCAACTTCTTACTAAAAACAAAACCTGTGCTGCATTGACAGTAATTTATGCAGCTTTATTTGTTTTGTTTTTTTCCTTCAGAAAAAAAGGTTGATTTTTTTATTATTTTATTATCCCTGGTGAAATATTATGGATGCACTATGATTAAAGTCTTTTACCCTACCTGAGTGATAATTTTTTGGTACCGTATTTTGTTCTTGTTCAGGTGGAGTCAAGACAGTTTCCAGTGACCGTCCACTTCAACAAGAGGACACCCATAGATAACTACATGGAGGAAGCCGAGCGAAAGGTGAGATTATAAGCTTCCATTTATCTTCGCCCTGTTAATTAAATATTTTGATTGCTTTTGATAAAACAGTGACCTTGGCCCAAATTTATAGCATAGCATGCAGTAAGCTAGAAAATAAAAACCCTATAGCAGCATTGTTTACTTGAATCTATTTGATAGCCATGTTTTATTGGCATTATATTGATCATTCCTAGCAATTTTATTGAATAATTTTGTACTAATTTGTTGAGCTTCTGGTAATTTAGGTTCACTGATTATATTTTGTTGTTTTATTCAAAAGCAAATGTTTGGTATAACGTTAAAAAATGTGCATTTGGTTTCGGTTGCATCCTCATTGGTTTTCAATTTCGTTGTCAGATTAAGAGGTATTTTCAATTGAAGACAATAATGTTGTGAATATCAAGACTTTCAAACTGATTTTTTGCCCTATTTTTTTTTCTAATTCAAGGCTGTACAGCTTATTTTCTCGTTTTTGGACTTGACTTTATCAATGAACGTTATTGAACACAGTGCAAAGTCGCTTACTTTCCACATTTTTTTTAATGACAAACTGCAGTCGTATGCCTGACTATCTCGGCCATAATAAATCAAGGCATTCTGACTAACATTGCAGGTACTGAAGATTCATCGGACGTTGCCTCCCGGTGGAATCTTAGTCTTTGTGACAGGCCAGAATGAGGTCAGGTCCTTATGTAGTAAACTACGCTCCAGATACAATAAGAACAAAGGTAAAAAATAGTAATAGTATTCTGGGCTCATTTTCATGGCTCTGCTTACCGTAAGCAAAAGACCGGCGCTTAGGTAAGCAGGGAATTCCCCTCTTCTATCAAGCCTATTTCACAGGTTAGCAGGTAATTTTTGATAGTGTGTGTAGTACCTTCTGAGAACAAAGGTGTCCACACTCAATGTACCACCACTACACAACAATGCCAAGTGGCCGCAATTCACAATCAGAAATTTTTCAGGGGTAAACCTAACCCCTACCCCCTTGAGGAAATTCCGGCTCTCGCTAAGCCACTGGATTGCTGTGTTGCATAATTAAGAAACAATGTCACACCGCTCTATGCAGGTAGAAAGCCCATCCTGAAGAGGAAAACATCAGAAGGTGGATCCAACGAGGAGGAACAGAGCAAGGAGGATGAAGAATCGATGAAGGCCTTCAAGAAAGTGAAACTTCCAAAGATCAGTCTAGACAAGTAAGATAAAATACGTCTTTATTATTAGTAATAATAATGAATGAACGATTATAGGCAGGGTCAAACTTTGGTAAAGACCCCCCAAAAAATTTGTTGCAATTTCTATCAGAATGTTTACTTGTTATGAAGATGGTAATGGTAGTTAGCATCCTATGAAATTAGTTTGACTGAAATACCCCCTGTTGATTAGAAGTCAATAAAAACATTTGAATCTGAGAAACGATCAGATTTCTGAGGGTTGGTGTCCATTCGTGAGTGCTGAGGTCAGAGATGCGGTGGGTATCCACTAAATGTGGATGTATTCAATGTTTTTGTGAAATTACCATGACAGTTTTTTGCTTGTATTCAGCTGAAACTTGTACATGCGTCTTTTATTGTCTTGTATTGTTTCTTTTATGATAATTCTTCCGATAAATCGGCATTACGTTGACAAAAACTGATCTATGACCCTACCTTTTAAATTTTACAGAACTGCAGAAAAAAGTATACAAATTGAAATTAGTTATAAATGGGTTTTGTAATTATCTGCAATTGTATCATCATGGTTTGTTATTTACCAATAAACAACTGTGAACTTTGACCGTAGCTATTCGGTAAAGCCGTATGAAGAAGAGGAATTGGATGAAACCAAGGACGAAGAAGATGACCAATCAGAGGATGGCTTTCAGGTCGCTGGAGCCGACTCTGATGAGGGTCAATTGGTAAGTGTGATGTGATTGGCTGTCCTTATGCTCACTCTTTTGTGTATGTGTTATCACTTTTAAATCATTACTAAATGTAAACAAAACAAACAAAGTTTGTTTGTTTATTTAGTCATTAGGTTATTCAAATAACACCAATCTAAATCTACTTTTTAAAATCTTTAGCCACAAGAAGAGATTGAAGATGAGGTGCCTCTTCATGTTCTGCCCATGTACTCGCTCCTTGCACCCCATCAGCAGGCTAAGGTCTTCCAACCTCCACCAGAGAACTCCCGGCTCTGCGTTGTGGCAACCAATGTAGCGGAGACATCTCTGACGATACCTGGCATTAAATATCTGGTCGATACCGGCAGGGTGAGTGAGGTTTTTTTGCATAATTTTTGTAATATCAGTTTATATATAATGATAATCAGCATTAAAGATGCGCTGCTCAGTAAACTAAACCTCAGCGCTTACAGTAATCAACAAGTAAAGAGAATGAAATAATTGACAGTCAAATCTACTGCAATAAATTGATTAATGCTGAAATAGATTAAATGTTTTAACCTTCTTCTGAAATTGGTCAATTGACTTTGGCATTTCGAATGGTAATGCTGCAGTGACTGTGAAGGTTCACGGTCATTCATGTTACATTGGCAAAAGGTAGTGAAAAGGTCGTTTTCAGATTTATTGTCAAACCGTTTGTGCCGCTGGTTGTAATTCAAGCGACAATTTTTGTTTAATCACTACTTATTGATTACAAAACGCTGTAGGTGTTTTTGTGCCAGGACAACTCTTGAAAAGGATAAGGAGCAATTCCAAACAGCAACATTTTGAGAGATTTGAAGGCAGTCTTTAAAAGTGAAGTGTCAAGGAAAGTTGCTTATTCCTTCCTTATGTTTTCCTGAGTTTTCATTTTGTTTCACTGTATTTTGTTTGGTCACTAGCCATAGGCTATAATTTATCTCTGTATTTTGTACTTCTTTTTTTTTCAGGTCAAGAAGCGGTACTATGACAAGGTCACTGGTGTTTCATCATTCAAAGTCACGTGGACATCTCAAGCTTCAGCAAATCAGAGGGCCGGACGTGCAGGCCGTACGGAGCCCGGACACTGCTACAGGTTAGTCTGGCTTACTTTTTGGATGGTTTTTTTTTTTTTTTTTTTTTTTTTTTTTTTTTTTTTTTTTTTTTTAAGGTTCTTTCTGTCAATGTGTCTCCCTAATTTATGGTATTAATTTTGCTTTTGAAAGAAACTGAGTTTACTAGCGAAAACCCTTTTTTTCTTTCGTTTTCTCTTTTTTTTTGAGGGGACTGTTTCATAATTTTTTTTGTTATTTAGCAAATATAATCGTTTAAAAGCCTGGTTGGTACTTCACACGAAGCAAATTTCCAAGGTGGCGATGCGAATGCAAATCAATTACGCAGCACAAGGTTAGGTTGCAGTGCCGATTACAGTGAGAGAGAAGTTATATTAGGTGCCAATTTGATTACGTTGTTTAGGAACCAGGTTTCCATGGAAATTCTCACGAAAACAATTATAAACATCAATTTTTCTGACCCAGATTCACTGAAAGAGGGTTGTAAAAGCCATGATGTATTTTTGTCTCTCTCCCACGGCCCCTTTTTATGTAGGTGTTCAGACTTCTTATACTATTAGAGGGACCTGCTGGGATTGGGGGAGGGGGCGGTTACAGGGAGCTGCTGGATGGGGAGGGGGGTCAGTGACCTACTTTGGATCAGGGTGTGGTTTGGGG
>CM021532.1:7291182-7302615 GCA_010994315.2 Pisaster ochraceus
AGCAAATATTATAGTTTTACTATTTATTCCCAAATATTTATTATGCTGGCGTCCATGCCAACAAGCGCAATTTGGTTATCAATAGAAAGATCTAAAATATTTCATTCTCTGAAATATTGCAGCAGGGTAAAAGAAACAGTTGCCAAAGCCCCCCTTACTTGCTGATATCAAAGAGTTGCAGGAAACATAAATACAATCAACTTCATCAAGAGATTAAAAGTTGCATTTAACACTGTACTTTTATTACTCATAACACACACTAACAAGTCAACAATATGATACCAGTTTACAAGTAAGCATTACTTCACATCTATCAATCCAAAGAAAATAACTTTGGCCTGTTAAAACTTTGGCCGTGCTATAGAGGGTTAGATTCAAATAAAAAGAATTCTTGAATTATTTGTGACACTCTATGCCAGAACCAAGCGCTTCCTGCAAAAATTTAAAAAGCTGGGTTTCTGTCAAGTACCGTAGATAAAAAAAGAGGTAAGAGGTAAGAACAAAGATATTGACGAATAGGGAGACTGCCAACATAGGGCTGGATAGCTCAGTTGGTAGAGCGCTGGTACGTTAATCCGGTGGTCGTTGATTCAAGTCTCGCTCCAGTCAATTTTTCTTTGTTCAAACCCCAATTAATCAAAATAAAAAACTACCCAGTCAGTTTCCCTTGTGGTTTATTACTTGATAAAAAAGAGAGGTGTGACATTATAAGGGGCTATGAGGTAGACGGTTTTTTTTTCAACATTTGATGTGATGTCCTAAAAGACATCACATAATATTGACATAAATGTGGATGTTCCAGTTGTCTGCACTATTAATGCCGTTTCACTGTTTTCTCAGAAGTGTCTGTTTTGGTGTGAGGGCTTCAAGCCTTTGCAGAATTATTGCCTGGGTTTCACATTTAAAATAGAACAAACTTTTTGCCAACACAAAATATATATTTGTCATACATTGTGCTCAACACATTAGCTTAAAATTACTTGATGCTAAAAAACTAACTTTCTTCCATTCATGTAACACAACTTCCATTCTAGTATCTTTTTACAGTAAGATATGTTATATTAACCTCCTTCTCAAAAATGACATTGATATTTATTTTTTGCTTGTCTTTTTCCGTAGCACAACATATTTACATATACATACACCAAATTTAAACATTGTGCAAAATTACATTTTATGGTAAGTGAATTGTACTATAGTTTCGAACAATTTTGTAGGATGTTCAAGTTTGCTACAAGTGGGGTTTGGTGCGTTGTACACATTCTATCTGTACTCCTACACAAACTTGCAAATACATGTACTATTAGACACAGCTATTTTCAATGACAAACTACAAGTGACATGACTTCCATTCAAACTAATTATTATCTTTGGCCAAAAAATTCAAAATACAAATGACAAGTTTTGTTTGTTTATTTAAAAATATCTACTGTGGTTTAAATAATTTGGAAAAAAATATTCCACTAGCTTGCAATATCTTTGTGTGGTGAATGCTTTTCACTTGTATGCTTAAATCAACATCCCAATGTGTGGACTTGGTTAAGATAATTTGGAAAAAAATAGTCCACTAGCTTGCAATATCTTTGTGTGGTGAATGCTTTTCACTTATACATCCCAATGTGTGGACTTGGTTAAGATTTGTCTGCTTATTCCATTGATAAGCAATTGTTATATAATTCCCTGCAGTACTATATGTAAAAATTCAGATAACTTTTGATAGGATCTTGTAGGATTTGGTACCATCCAGGTTAGTTGGTATTTTGTATATCTTTTATTTTCATGCTGCATGACTTGAGGGAGTAGGGGTATTGTCTCCAGTAGTTCCACTGCACGCCGTGGGCATAAGGAAAGTAAGGGGTATATTGATAGTATTGACCATTGAGCAATGAAAAATGACAATCATTGAACCACCACCCTCCTTTGTACATTCCTGCACAATTACCTAGATAACTTCGATCACTGTCTCTATCTCCAGTTGAAAATGGCATCCCTTTGTGAACAAGGAGAGAGTCTGTGTTACCTGCTGTACTGAGTCCGGTTTCGTAAGAATTGTATTGAAGAGTGTAATAGTTACCAGTTATCTGGAACCCAGAATATATGGCCCAAGCTCTTTCGCTATTCCAGTCCTGTAAGTCAACTCTAAGTCGCCAGGTCAGGACAGACTCGGTCAAGATGCGCAAGTTCTCATTTCCAAGCCAGAATTCACTTGACAAGCTTCCAAATCCTGCGCGGTAGTCGTTCCAGCTGCGGTAGAAGTTTTCTAGGCCATCTTGTCGTCTCTGAAAAACGATCCATCCCCCTCCGTCTGTCTCCATGTCACAGTAGACCTCCAGGCCACCACTGAATCCAGCAGGAAATATTGTGTAGATGCCACTGACTCCAAAACCTGCCTCAAGTAATTGGGTACAGCTGCTGTAGCTCCGACTGTTAGGCAAAGGTAAGATTCTGAGTTTCATGCTACATTCCTTCAGTGAGTACGGATCATCCCTCCAAGTGTCCCATTGTATGCCATGCTTGGACATGAAGCGAAAGGGATTATAATATTGACCATTCAGTAAAGCTTGATGGCAATCTTTAAACCACCACCCGGCTCTATACATATATGCACAGTTACTAAAATAGGCATCATTGTCCATGTCTGGTGTTGAAAATGGACTCCCTCGATGGTAAACAAGTGAATCTCCGGCAGTGCTTTTATGATCAAAGGAGCTGTACTTCAAGTTATAGTAACTTCCAGTTATTTGAAAGCCAGAATATTCAGACCATGCTGTCAATTCATTCCAGTCCATCAGATCAACTCTCAGGGTCCAGGTAGCTACAGACTCGGTCAGAGTGCGAATGTCATCGTTTCCAAGCCAGAACTCTTTGGTCAAATCACCAAATCCAGCGCGGTAATCATTCCAGGAACGGTCAAAAGTAACACTGCCATCTAGACGCCTCTGAATGACGATCCATCCCCCACCAGCAGATTCCATATCGCAGTAGACCTCCATGCCATCGTTGGATCTAGTGGGAAAAATTGTGTAGACTCCACTCATTGTCTCATTACCCTCCTTCAGCAGCTCCTCACAGCTGCTGTAAAGAGGGATCGAAGAGATCTTGATTTCCATGCTGCATGACTTGAGAGAGTAAGGATCGCCTCTCCATGTGTCCCATTGTATGCCATAACCAGTGTTTCTGGGTTGTTGAGATCCTTCACCATAATATTGACCATTGAGGAGAGAAGCATGGCATTTATGAAACCACCACCCTGCGTTGTACTTCAGTGCACAGTTAGTTAAATAATCATTATCACGGTCTCTATCTGGTGTCGAGAAGGGTTTCCCTTGGTGGTAATTAAGAGAGTCCCCTGCTGTGCTGGCATCATCATAGGAATTAAAGTTCAGAGTAAAATAGGTGCCAGTAATCTTGAACCCTGAATACTTAGACCACGCTGTTTGATCTTCCCAATCCTGTAAGTTCACTCGCAGTAGCCAGTTCCCACTGGACTCAGTCAGGATGCGTAAAGCATTATTTCCAAGCCAAAACTCACCTGATGGACTGCCGAAGCCATCCCGGTAGGCATTCCAGTTACGGTCAAAGCTGACACTGCCATCTTGACGCCTCTGAATGACGATCCATCCTCCACCATCTGTCTCCATGTCACAGTACACTTGCAGACCCTCACTGAAACCATCAGGGTATATTGTGTAGACACCACTGTCCACCGTACCTGCCTCAAGAAGCTTCTGACAACTGTCACTGTTACTGTTGTTCAAGGAGACAGACAAGAGAGGTGTATCAGCCTGAGAGAAGAGAGGGGTGTCCAAATCGCCGTCGTAGTACCAGCTGCCATAGAGGGTTTTGAAGTCATCAGGATACTGTGTCCTGGTCTCATTGTGCAGTTCGCAGAGTTGATTGTTGATGTAACTTACGGAGCGACAGTTAGGATCACAGTGGCAATAACTCACACAGATGACAGGAGATTTAGAAAGCATCTGCCGGTATGAAACTTGTTGCAAAGCTTTATTTTCAGCAGGGAAAAACTCTCTCTTGATCAGAAGATGGGATGATAAATGTTGCTCATTGGCTGTTGTGACAACCACCTGAAGAAAGGCACAGGCCAGAACCCATGCCAGTTTGGGTGCCATAAGAATACCTAACTGTGTTTAAGCTTTCATTTCGCAAAGAATAAACAGTGACTTGTGTTTATCGAATAACGACACAAAATTTTGCAATGTCATTGAAGTGCAAACCTTATACTAATTTCCAGTGGAGCTGCGAAGGATATTTATCTCCCAGCTTTTAAGCATGGCACACTCTGATTGGTTAAATGTATGCTCATCAGTCTAGTCACGCACACCCCGCCTCTACGTACTGACGTGTCACCACTTCATGTAAACGAGCCTTCATATATTGGTATAAATTTACACATTCAGTACTTGTGGTAGAGTTAATGCCAGTCCCTTAGTTTTGTCCACGTTTTCTGTGTCTCCAGATTGCAGTTTCAAGGATCCAATTAATTTCACGAAATGTATACGTTTCCATGGAGATTTTGACAAAGGCTGGCTTAACTAACTGAATATACTGTGTAAGTTGACCTCGAGAGCGTACAAGTTTTCACGAGAGCCTTGGCTTCCAGGAACATTGCATAGTAGCTACAGCGTATATTGTGGCAATTGTTTTGTGGGTGTTTACGAAATTGTATTGTGCTGTATAAATTTCATCCATTGAATAAGGTTTGAATAAATAAAAGCATAATTTAAAATTTGTAAATTTTTATAACTTTGCAAATCTTGAATAAAACTTCTTCTTTTTTTAAGCTAACGTTAATTTCGGGTTTTTGAAACCTTATAGCCTATGCAATAAAAGTTGATCATCGTGATCCTTTGGGTAGTACGGTACCCAAACCATAGGCTTTTACAGTCTATACCAGGGCTCTACACAAGCCAATCATAATATTAAATTTGCTAATAAACTACTGTAAGGTATACCTTTTTTCAAGCTCATTAAAATGACCAAAGCAAGCAGAGACAAATTTCATTGAAGCTGCTTATGCACAAAAAAGTAGCTAAGCATAACAAAATTATGCTCACCAGAATAAGGTTCCCAGCCAAAATGCCATGTCGCATGTACCCTCTGTGACTGGTTTTCTGCTTATATTTATTTAGCAGAAAACAGTGTTGAAATATTTTCTGCTTAACTTGGCCCTGTTTACTAGCCAAATATTTTGTGTGACTGGTTCCCTTCTAGTTTTTGCAAGCACAAAATTTGCTAAGCACAATTTTCTGCTGAACAACTAACTTAACTAAAGGCCTAACTTTTAGGATCAAATGAAATTATACTTTGGCTTTTACGTCTGAAAGCTTTGCAACAAAAACTAAAAGTGAACAAAAATACCCCTTTTTTTTAAATAATGGAAAGCATCCATACCAATGGTGTGACCTTCCAGTACATTATTGATGGCAGGTTGTGAAATTCTGCCACAGAAAACTAAAAATAGCTAAATAAGTATTGATTGGCGGTTTGGAACTGGGTTGGCTTTATTTAATAACAGTCAAGGAGATTGCCATGGTAATATGATGACCATCTCTTGGTTTAAAGATAAAAAGTTGTAAATTCTTCCACAAACTACTGTCTGTGAGTTAAAGGAAAACTCTTTCATCTCAACTTTTCACTCGTGGTTGAAAGTTGAACTAAAACCCTAATTTTGACAAATCGAAACATCTTTTATTTTTTCTTTCCTGGAAGATTGAGGTTTGAAGATACACTCAAGTTACTATTTTAATGTCAGTGCTAAAAAAATAATGAGCTTTTAATTTCAATGAAACTTCGCAGTTTGGAAATGATTTGGTCAGTCATATACATGTATATAAACAAGTATGAACAGGTCTCTACATCAAACCCGCACTTAAAGTGAAGAGTCATAGCACTGGCCCTTCTTACAATATCAAGACCGACTCCCAATGTAACACACCCAATGTAGTCTGTGTTATATCATGTAAGAGATGTGGACTACAAGATGTGGGAGAGACTAAGACCAAACTCAGTCACTCTTCGCTTTGCGAACCATGTCTCTTGCATAAAGACCAATAAACCGTACCACATCTCCATCCTCTTCAACAGCCCTAATCACACCGACAAAGATGTTGAACTTAAGGTGATTTAGGTTTGCAATGGAGATGACACACACTGCAAGCTCAGAGAATCACACTGGATTCACCAACTCAGACAGTCCAACCCTTTGGACTCAACATAAACACTGGTGTTAAATACCTTCTCATCACCCTCTTTTCACTTCTGCTCGCTTATTTCTTTGATGTAAAATAAATACAGTTACTGTAAATAACCTGTTCTCTCCACTGGTTTATTTTTACCCTTTCTCTCAATAAGTTGTTGAAAAATCAACCTGTTAATAACCTTAATAGATAATAGATATGTTTGTACTTGTGCTTATTTATGCCTCTGACAAAGGTTCGGTTTGGATTGAAAGCTAAGGCCATCTCCCCTACTAGCTTTATATGTAAAAAATATATATATATATTTTTTTTGTCTTCTTCACCAAACAAAAAGTTTGGTTTGCAATGACAAAAATTTAGCTAACAATTATTTCTACAACTTATTTAGAGAATAAGAAAAAAAAAGATATCCAGTTGTTAGAATTGTTTTACTTACATTAAACACACAAAACAGGGTACAACAATGAAAAATGGTAAAATAAAAATACAAGATTTTTTAAAAATCCAAACTCCTATTGACCACTGACTAGAGGACAGTAACTTTAACATCTGGCTAATAAACTGAAATTTTCCAGTTTTGAATTGCCCAATGTTAAGAGCTTTTAAACTTTACAAATCAGGATTTGTTATTTCCTTTTTAATTTCTTGTTCATGTGGGCTTGAACTTTGCTCTTGAAGGGACTTGGCAATTTTCCTCTGGTAAGGGGCACTCTATGAGGAAAATGTAAGTTTGTATTGGAACTTTGCAAAGGGCACCACAGCAAAAGCACAGGGGACCACGGCAATTGCTGTGGGTGCTGTGGATTATTTTGAGGCCTGCAAACCCAACCTGTTGAAGGATCCTGTAGGTGGACATGAGTTAACCCTTTAGTGACCGATCATTTTTGTGTAATCATCACCATGTGTCCATTTTTTAACTGCATATTTTTCATGAAAAATGTTAGGAAAATTATTAAGAAACTTAAATATAATGGTCTGTGTTAAAATTGTAGATTCTTTATGAACATGGGCAACATTGGTTGGAAAAATGTTGATTCAGTACATGACCTTTTCGTTGACCTCTTGCTCTTGTTTGAGCACACGTAGGTGAAATCTTGCAGCCATTTGCAGCTGCTGAGGGCTTTTTTGGTGCAGACTGCTTGTGGCCGCTATGGTGTCTAGAGGGTTACAGAACCGTTCTTATCTTCATACTGCAATTCTTTAATGAGTAGGGGTCCTCTCTCCATGTATCCCATTGTATGCCATGACCAGAAGGAAATGCTGAGCCTTCCTGGTAGTAAACTCCGTTGAGCAGAGAGTCGTGACAATTGTAAAACCACCAACCCCCCTGGTATGTCTGGGCACAATCGTCCATATCATAGTCCTCTGTAGAAAATGGTTGTCCCTTGTGATACAATAGTGAGTCACCTGCAGTGCTTTCACTGTTATAACCAGTAAACCGAAGTACATAATAGCCCCCTGTGATTCTAAAGTCAGAATACTCAGACCACGCACTTTTGTGGTCCCAGTCTCCAACATCAATCCGCAGCCACCAGGGTCTGTTAGAAGTTGTCAGTGTTCGTATTATGTCGTTACCAAGCCAGAACTCACCAGACAAGTTGCCGAAACCCACTGTGTAGTCGACCCAGTTGCGATTGAAGTCAACACTTCCGTCCTGCCTTCTTTGGATGACTATCCAGCCTCCTCCATCGGTATTCATGTCGCAGTACACTCGCACTCCATCACTGAATCCGGAAGGAAATATTGTGTAGATACCGCTCTCATTGTAGCCTGCTTCAAGCAGCTTGGTGCAGTTTTCAGCTTGGAGTTGTTTAGAGGATACGGGTGTGTTGAGTTGTGGAATGGTTTGTAGGTCAGGCTCAGTCAAGAAAGGGCTGTGGGGCTGTGTTGTGGTGTTTTGTTGCGGCAAAGAGGAGAATGTTGAACTGTCGGGCTTTGAAGTAGATGCTTTGTTTGGCATAGTTTCAAAAGGTGTGTTAGTTTTAGTTGGTTGGTCAGTCGTATACGGTTTTGTCGGCTGTCTTGTCAGGTCCTGGCTGGGCACAGATACATAGGCACTGTCTTCATTGGCGTCGAAGTACCAGCTATCGTACTGTGTGATGAAGTCACCTGTATACTGAGCCCTGGTCACATTGTTCAGTTGACAGAGATGACTGCTGGTGTGATAATTCACCGATTGACAGTGAGGATCAGAGTGGCAATAACTCACACAGATGACAGGAGATCGTGTTGTCTTCTTCCAGTATGAAACAAGGCGCAGTTCCTTGTTGCCTGTTGAGAGAAACTCTCTTACCATTACATAGTTGCTACATGAAGGTGAAGCGCCAACAGTTAATTGATTGAAAACAAAGAGCGTGTAGGAAAAGACCAATATCATTTGAGAGACCATATTGCCTGGTTGTCTTTATAAGGTTTTTACCAGGTTTTTTTAATATAAATTATAAATGAGTAGAGTTCAGTAGTAGTGTTCTTGAGGTTCTTCAAAGTGTTGCTGGTGTCACACACTCTTCTGGATGAATGGCACACACACACACTCACTGATTCTTTTGGTACCACGGTAGTTTCAAGCTATTACTGTTGGGTCGAGTGGAAGTAATGGGTCATTAAATAAACTCAAACTGCTTCCACCAAACAGGATGTGGAATATTAGCATTAACTTTTTTACGCTCATAATCATCCAATTATTTAAATTCTTTCCTCATATTATGACACCGGAAATAATCTTAAATTTGTAACGATCGGAAAATTGTGCTGGAAGCCGATTTTCTGCATGGATGACAACTTCAGTGGAGGCTCTCTTGATTTAGTATTGAATGGTTATAGCTCAAGGTGGTTATTAAGCAGCAAGTGTGAACAATTTATTTTAAAGGGTGTGCATTATAAACAGTATACTTCAAAGGCAAGTATACATTGGCAAGATTGAAGATACAGATGTCCATAGATTTACAAAGAACCTTCTATGGTATAACAATGCTCATGGTGGAAGAATTCCCTCAAAATATTCTTGCCTAAAATTTTGCAGTTTTTTAGAACTAGGTCAAACGTAGTGTTGATCTTGAAATATGATGTGTGAAAACAGTGATGGGGTTTTTCATTATTTTCTTGTGTCTTCGATGATTGGTTGAGCTCAGACTTTTACTGGATAAATATTTGTTTTGTCTTGTTTGTCGCTTTAAAGGCCAAGTACAGAATTGGTGATTTTTTTTTTCAAGGGAAAAATTGTTTCGCTTCAATCTTAAGCCAACTCTATACAAGGTTCATATTATGTCATTCCTCTCTAGAGCAAACAAGTCTGCCTGAAATACTCTACATACAAATTTAAAGACCTCTTATAATAGTTGCTTGTTTTAATTGCCATATTCAAAGTGTGCCCGATATTAATCATTTTGGAAGGTTACTCATGGCTGAGAAGCTGAACTGTGAAGGACGCGGCTACGAGGTGTTTGAGCCACAGGCATGTAAAGAGCTCAGCCAAAGATTGAAAGAGTTTGGTTTTATCATAGGAAGGAAAACTGAATGGCCCGGAGAAAAAACCCTCGCAGCACAGGGAAACTCCAACGCACAAAACCCTCGCAGCACAGGCAGACAGGGAAACTCCAACGCACAAATCTACTCACACATGGCCTTAGCTAGGAATCGAACCAGGGCTATAGTTGTGAGAGGATGAGTGCTTTAAAAACTAGCCACCCATGGCAACCCTGATATGTGCTCCCATTGAGGATTGTGTTGATTTTGTTTGGTTTTTACAGACTGTATTCTTCAGCAGTGTTTGCCAGCGACTTTGAGAAGTTTGATCCTGCAGAGATTACCAGGAGACCCGTGGAGGATCTTACACTACAAATGAAGGTCAGTAAATGCGCCCGAAGTGGTGCAACTTTGTTTTGCTTTCATGCATGTAATTTATTTGTTATTAATAATGAAGACAACATTTGTGAATGTCGCTACCATTATCCACACTTTATGTGAACTAACACATACAGGAAATAACAAAACAGTTAAAGTTGAATGAAGCTCAAATGAGGCACAAGAAAATAGTGAGAAAAACCCTTTTTGATTTCACTGTTTTCAGACATTGAGAGGTCACAACTAATTGTATTTACCCATTTCTCAAAAACTATGGAATTTTAAGCAAAATTCTTTTGAAGCGAAGTTTTCCACCAAGGACATCTTCTTACTATGTAGGCTATGTACAAAATCTGTAAACATCTTCATTTTTCACTCTTACCAATTTTGTGCACATTCTTGAAAGCAAGATGAGACTACCAACAGGGTTAGCCGAAACCAGTTTTTCATTTATAAACGACATAAGACTGCTATTTTGGTTTTACCATTCCACTGATGTGTGTTGAACCAGTGACCTTTGCCATTCTAGAGCAGGTGTCTCACCACTAGACCACTGCCTGGTAGCTAGAGGCGGCTAGAATCTTGTATGTGAGCGTCGAGTATCGTGATGATTTTAAGAGATGTTAGGGATGAAGACTGTTACCTATGTTTTTTATTGATTAACACTATGCATATTCATTTCAACTTGATGAAGCATTTGTGCTAATAATGAGGTTTAATCACTTTGTTTTATTTTAAGTAATATACCGCAAGGGAAATTGACTGATAAATTTGTAAAATAGTTTTGGGATAACCAAAGAAAAATTGACTAGATCGGGATTTGACCCTGCAATCTCAGGATTAACTTGCCGGCACTCTACCAACAGAGCTATCTAATCCAGCCCTAATATGTTGGCTGTCTCCCGCTAATTTATTTATTTCATGTAACACTGATACAGTGAAAAAGCAAAAGAAGTTTAGAGGAAAAAGGAAAATTTGTGTGTTCCATGTGCTCATTGTAATCTTCCTTCTTTAACAGGATATGGGAATTGACAAGGTTGTCAACTTTCCCTTTCCAACACCCCCAGAAGGGAAGACATTGAAGGTAATTTGTTTGCCAAGTTTCTTGAAAGTATTCGTATAGTTTCTCAAGAATTGAACAAAAATGCCTTAATGAACAAAATTGGCTTAATAAAAAAAAGTCATACAAAAAACATGGAAGTGGGCCCTCTAGAGGTGGAGGTCACCAGAGGGTTGCACTTTTACATAACACCAGCATAATTTTGTTGCCTTAAAAAAAGAATTTTATGGGCCCTTTGCACCAAGGTCACACACGCGGCTACTGTCTGTAATGCTCGCCATTTTGAGAGTCAAATTGCATGTAAAAATGGTA
>CM021532.1:7330851-7343247 GCA_010994315.2 Pisaster ochraceus
CAAGCTAGTGTCTATGATTGTTTAAGCCTTTTTATTAATTTTTTTAATTACTTTTGTTAATTACTTATGTTTAAAGATACAAACTATTTACAAAAGTATAAATGTATAATATCAATATATATATTTTTATACATTATACTATAATATTTATAGGCCTATTATATTACTTTATGTGACCAAACAAAAATGACAAACCTGAGAAAATTTATATACATAAACTTTCACAGGCGTGCGCCCCCTAAATGTAGCCCAGGCCCTTAATGTCGCCAGACCTAAATGTAGCCCTAAAGTTGTACCTCAATGTCGCCAGACCTAAATGTAGCCCTAAAGTTGTACCTAAATGTCACCAGACCTAAAGGTAGCCCCAAAGTTGTACCAAATTATGATTTAAAACGTGTGAAAAAGGGCAAACTCCCCCTCCCGTTTTTCTACCAAAAAAGTGTATTCGGACAGAAATCGCTTAAGTGAACATAACAAATTCATACATTTGGCAAATATTTAGTAATAAATCAAGTGTGAGTTACAATGAGATACATTTAAGTTTAGGTACAAGTGTTAAGGTGCAATTAGGTCGGGCTACATTTAGGTACAATTTTGGGGCTACATTTAGGTTGGGCGGCATTTAGGTACAATCTTGGGGCTACATTTAGGTCGGGCAGCATTAAGGTACAACTTTGGGGCTACATTTAGGTCGGGCAGCATTTAGGTACAACTTTGTGGCTACATTTAGTTCGGGCGACCTTTAGGTACAACTTCGGGGCTACATTTAGGTCGGGCGACTGTGTGGCCCCTAAATGTAGCCCGGGCCCTATATGTCGCCTGACCTAAATGTAGCCCCCAAAATGTACTTAAATGTCACCCGACCTAAATGTAGCCCCAAAGTCGTACCTAAATGTCAAAAAAATTTTTTAGAACGGATCAACAAATGAAGACACTCTAAAATGCGCAAACAAGCAAAACTCACAATTTTGATACCGAAAAGTACGGTGTTTTTAAAGTTGCAATTAGGTCGGGTTACATTTAGGTACAACTTTTGGGCTACATTTAGGTCGGGGAGACATTTAGGTACAACTTTGGGGCGACATTTAGGTCGGGCGAAATTTAGGTACAACTTTGGGGCTACATTTAGGTCGGGCGATATTTAGTCACAACTTTGGGGCTACATTTAGGTCGGGCGACATTGAGGTACAACTTTGGGGCTACATTTAGGTCGGGCGACATTGAGGTACAACTTTGGGGCGACTTTTAGGTCGGGCGAAATTTAGATACAACTTTGGGGCTACATTTAGGTCGGGCGATATTTAGGTACAACTTTCGGGCTACATTTAGGTCGGGCGACATTGAGGTACAATTTTGGGGCTACATTTAGGTCGGGCGACATTGAGGTACAACTTTCGGGCTACATTTATGTCGGGCGACATTTAGGACTCGGGCAACATTTAGGGGCTGCACAAACGTCCGCTGATTTTGGTGTTATTGTCACTGGTTAGTTGTATGCTGTGTTTATAAAAGACTGAAGGAAGGGAATGAGCTTAATCTTCCAGACTAAAACTGTTTGTTTTAGGAGTGTACTATATCAAGCAGCTTGCTGAAATGTCCATGCATGTAGTCAAGGGTCATGACGATCGAGAAAAAAAATGTATATACTTGGTCAAACGTGAAGCGGAAGATAAGGTCAGCTTTTAAAAAAAAAATTACAATTTCTAATCTTATCTTTTTATTCAAACCATACTCAATGAGTGAAACCTATCAAAACATCACAATACTAGTTCTTTTCAAGAACAACTGCCACAATACACGCTGTAGCTCCCATCCAAGGTGCCCGGAAGTCCACTCTCGCGAAAGCTCGTACGCTCTCGAGATCAACTTACACAGTCTACAAGGCACGGGCATATTAATATCGATCGACTAATTCGCAACCATGCCTGGCCATGGAAGTCTCGCGATACATGACTGAGCTTTCCTATACCACATTTGGAATGAAGAGGAGAATTGGGGATAATTAAAACAATTTCAATCTGCACACTGTGATGAGGCTCGGGCCTATACAATGCCTGATTCTGAGACACGAATCTTTACGAGGTTTGGTGGAGTTTTTCTATCACATTTGCAATGAAGAGGAGAGTGGATATATCCCAAGAAATATTAGTCTGGTTCTGACAACACTCTTTACGAAAACGAAAAAAAAAAACTTATAACAGACAATAATTATGTATTTGTTCATGAGGCCATAACAAGAGTGTTTTTTTTTTCTTTTCTTTTTTTCTAACAGTCCCGCCCCTTCACCAAACACGTCCCAACATCATTGCCTGTTTGCCCAGTATTCAACCATTGTGGTTTAGAACAATTGGATGAAGTGTTTTTAACTAAAACATGAACCTCGTTTTCGTCTGCTATAGTAGTCTGATTTACTCAAACAAAGTTGGGGAAATGGGGACTCGAACTGACCAACAAAAACTATTTACATCAAATTTACCGACCGGGAGTAGCAGTCATAAAATTTGCTGTTCGCAGACATGAAATTTGACGTCAAATATTGCGTTGTAAAATTTCACGTCAAATTTCTCTATAGAATTTAGTCAAAATACTTCTCAGGAAGTGTTGTTGATTTTGTCATCATTTCATTACCACCAAGTCCTTTAAAGTTTCACGAGAGCAAGTTTAAAAGGTTTGTTTGTTTGGTTGGGATTTTCTCGTAATTTTAGTCAAATAGATGACCTAAAATATTTATTTCTTGTAATTTTTGTTTTGTTTTTCGCCAAATCCAATCCAAGAATGTGTCACGACTATTCACACATGATTAGATAGGCCTATCATTAAAATGTAAATATTTGGTTGCCCAATATTAAATAAATGGTGGTGTCTATCTCACTTAATCATTGTCACACCTTAATAAGTTTGAAGCTCGGAGTAAAAAAATATATTGAGAACCCATATATACGTCTCTAGACACAGTCTGTGATGAGGCTAATGTAGATGATATATAGAAATCAACTATTTAGCATCCATGCCTAGGCTTGGCAGCCTCGCGATATTTGATTCTGAAACACGAACCTTTACAAGGGTTGGGCAGAGCTTTGTGTGAATATAAGGACGAAAACAGTTCAATAGAGACATTGGTTTTTTCTGGCAATCATATTTACGTGAAAAACAAATCGAACAAAAGGTTTTTTTTCCCGAAAACTAATTGGCAGGCATGCTTAGCCTTGGTAGCCTCGCATACTAAGGCCTACATTCTCAAACTCGAATCTTTACGAGCTTTGGGTGGAGATTTTCCTATCCTATATTGCCTGGGAGAAAATTCAACATGGAAGAGATTATCAGAAAAAAATGTTGGGATGTTTTCGACAATCATATTTACGAGAAATTATTTGTAAAAGCCCGAAGGAACTCAAAACACCACAATACAAAAACCTGCAACAAAGATGGCTGTCAGATGTCCATAATGTTGCATATCAACCTTGTTTATATTTTAACAGACACCAAAAACATCCCAACAGACCTCGCCCCCTTGCACAATATTCCAGCCTTATAAGATCAAACCATTTTAAGTCATCTATTTGACTCTCAATGTTGTACAGGATATGTAATCACCAGTTTCGCTCTGGAGTTGACTGATGATAATAGCTTGCCAACTCTCAAGAGAAATATTCCCACCTGCAATTGTGAGCTACAAAAACCTAAATCACCACTTTGCTCATTTCGATAACAGCATGCAATCAACAGAAGCACGAAGGCATATTGCCGTGCGCGAAATTTCCTGACAAATCGTCAATCATGTTGTTGTTTTCACTTTGACGTCATTTACTGGAACTGTCGCATGTTAGTTTTATGGTGTGCTAAAAACAAGATGGGAATTAATATTAATCTTTCAAAAACGTGCAGTTTGAGGAGACATTTCGACTTTAATATCTGAAACACGCGCCTGCTTTGAAAATCGATGCGAAGGCAAAAACTATAACGTGGTGGGAAATTTGTTTATGAGGCCTTAATAATCTTAAAGTTGCTAAGCAGAAAATTTTGCTTGTCTGCTTAGTAAATAATCACAGGGGACCAGTTTACAAACACTTTACACTGCAGTGGTTTTTATCGGTAACCTGTTGTTTTGCTGCTCAGCAAAATCGTGTGTTTTTGGCAGCTCAAATGAAATTTGCGGCGGCAGTCCTTCGGTGGAGAGAACGTGTGTTGCTAATTAAAAGCACAAGGACCGCCTAACGGGTAAAAAATCGATAAGTAGCGACCAATCTTTTGAGTTATTTAGGAAAACTATCTGGCACAATGACTAAAAGTCCCAAGTGTCTGCTTGTATTTAAATTTCTCAGACTAGTGAAAGTCCTGCTATTTCACATTGGTTGGGGCAAGCCGTTGCGTAAAGTATACATGTACGTGTACGGCACAATGGTAACACGGTTTCCCCATCTGGATGTATGCAGTTCGAAGGCCATGTCATACGTGGCAATCTACAGGCAACCAGTTCCAGGCAATCTCTAAGAAGAAAAAATCATTCACATTTCAGTTTTCGCAGTACATTTTCTTAATGCTGAGTTGAAGCTGACATTTTCTTTTGTGCTGCCGAATAGTTCCTTGTGCACGCAGTGCAGTTAGTTGCCTCAAAGTTGCCCATACCAAAAAAAAATGCCCTGTGTGACGTGCCTTCAGTATGACGCAGTTCCACTGTGAGCCACGCCCACTTCACATAGACTGGCTCAAATGGTTACCAGAAGCTCATAGGAAGTAAATTGAGCATGGGTTTCTTTGAGAATTTAAGCATTTTTGAATTTGCCTTCCAGTAATGTTTTGCAATATCAATTTCTTGTCAGAATTATGAGTTTCTGCCATAAGAAATGTCTTTGAGGGATGAAATGGATGTGTTTTTTTGTTTTGTTTTTTTAAATCAAAAACAACTGAATGACAGCTTTGGAGCCGAAAGAATCCAAAATCATAAACGTACGCAGATTGACTTGCCAATAGGATACACAAGTTTGCTCTGAACAATGTGACGTAGCAAAGCTGTCTTTAGACTGGGGAATTTGATTTGAGTGTTCCTTTGTGACCAATCAAGTCATTGTACCAGACATTTTTTCAAATCTAACTCACAATAATGGCTTATTGAAGCCATGTTTTCTTCTTGACATCATCTATTTCCGAGTTGACGGAATCCTAAATTGATGGCGTAAATTACAATAGTTATAACAATTTCAAAACTACACACATCCAACAGCTGAGAAAGGAACTTCCAAGTCTTTGTACATTTCTTTAATACAAGATGTGTAGAAAATACACTTTATATACATACACGTGATATACATTATCTGTTTCATCTAAAACAGCAGTCTCAACATTTCTTAATCTAAGTCCCAGGTAAAACAATACAATTCCAATGCAATATTTCTGATTTACATGATCGCAATTATGTGTAGTTCAAACCCAAGTCTTTTACGGTAAAAGTTTAAGCTTCCTATTGAGCATTTTCTAAAGTTTTCAGTTACGATGTAACCTTTTGGTTGGGTTTCACTATTTTCAATGAGTTCTCATCAGTCATGCCACTGTATTGCTGAGAGTATGTGATGATGGTGTATTTTGTAAACTGGGGGGAAACATTTGTTATTATATACTGCACTTATAGATCCTTGTCATTAGATTGGTGGAATACGCATCACATGACATACTTTCTTTTGGCATGTGTACTGTTCCCACTCTCAACAATTTAATGTAGGAGTCATATATCGATAAAATATAGGATGCTTGGATTGCTTTGCAGCTATGCTTGATGCATACTGATAGATCTGACATTGAGTACCGTAAGTATTGATTGCATTATTCATAAATAGAGCCGGCATAAGCTTGCATGCCAACATCCATATAGCTATGAACGCCAAACACCCTTTAGCCAACGGGTCTTAAACAGCTCCAGCTATGTATTTATCAGCCGTTTAATTACCTCATTCTTTTTTTGAATGGTGTATTTGAAAAATTTAGGCCCAACCCTAACCAACTGCTTAGCAAAGACACCTATATGAAAACAGGCAGGACAGTACACTCTGCTCTGCAAAGCAGTGAGTCGTTCTCTACACAAAACAAGCAATTTGAATTCCAAATGTCAGCAATTCATCAACATTTATGTAATGGGATTTTGACATATCAATTAATAAACAACAAGGGAAACTGACTTGGTAAATTTTTAATCAATTTGGGTTTGAACAAAGAAAAATTGACTGGAATTGACTGGGATTTTGACATACGACTAACATATGTCCCCGGTTGTGCGTGGCTAATAGATGAAGAGGGTCAAAGTTTATTGTATGAAAAAGGATGTTTGAAGCTTTGCATGGTGTGGATAATAGGAAGTAACTATTACTAGTAAACTTGCAAGTTGAACCATGCGTGTCCTGGCCAAGCAAATTAAGAGCACCGGACTCAAGGTCTGGTGTTTCTGATCAGCAGGTTGTGGGGGGGTCAAATCTGATTGTGACACTTGTGTCCTTGAGCAAGACACTTTCATACCGTAGTTTTTCATGTCCTTCGGACGGGACATTAAACTGTAGATCATATGTACAAGCATTGATAATGCAAGTAAAAGAACCCAGAACAGTAGAAGAGTGGAAGAGTGGAAGAGTAGGGGTTTCTGTTCACATGGGAAGCATCCTTGTTTTACAGGTTTCCTCAGGCTTGCAAGCTGCAGTGGTCAAGTTCACTTATGAGGCATCCTTGGTTTCATTACCAGAAGTATATAGATAGTTCCCAGTAGACGCCATCTTTACGGGCAAATTACATTTTGGCTTGCAGGCGCGCCAAGCGCTCACATTATTAACGCAGCCGCGCTGTTTACTAACCAATCATGCAATGAGTTTTGTGAAATGTGCGCGTGCTGCACGCCGTTCTCACGCAAAACGCATGACTGTGTGTTCCAAATTGCCCGTAAAGATGGCCGATTTACGTCATATTGCAACCTATCTATAATAATAATGTGTAGATCTCTTATGGGAGGAATGTTGGCTCTAATGGGAGCCCTTGTTGTGGTTTCGATGTTTCGAACAGTATACTCTGCTCATATTCAGGAGAATGGTGAACTGCTTAAGAAGGGCTGGAGGGATGCACATTTAGGCGGAGATCCAAGCTGTTCTCGACCGGTGATGCTTTGGATATGTCTGCTGGCTGGATATGTTTGCGTTGGAATGTCTTTGTCTAAGATAATGGGTTTGGGTTCAGAAGACTTTCTTGTTGACGACAGCGAGTTTGACGATATCTCTAAAGGTGTTCTCCACGGCCATGTGCAGTACTCGGTCACTGTTACGCAGGTTTAGATGCTCTGGCAAACACTGCCTGTCCTTGGCAATGAAAAGGCCTGCACTACTGCTGTCCAGTCCTGGAAATGTAACAAGAACAAACCTCAAAACCACAAATTCAGTTTGATACTTAAGATAAAAAGGTCAATTCCTATGTAACACTTGCTGTATAAAAGCTTCACCTCTTCTTGTCAACTATGGACAAAGAGTATTGACAACACTTGATGGGTGCATATTGCAACACAAATTGGATCAACTAATGGGTATGATGAACTATGCCATACAGCCAAAAGGACTGCTTGCTCGATTGCAGTGGACGATCCTTCCCATCATGTTGAAGGGGATTGAAACTCCCTTACATGGCTGAAGCCCCAGGGCAAGCAATGGCTCAGGTTGGCCAAGTTTCCAGGGTAAATATTATCATAGGACAGTGCAGAAGAAGAATGCTGCAGGCACGGATCAACTCATAGCTACTTCACGCAGAGGCACACCGCAGTCTCAGGTTTTTATTTCTACGCTGCACTTACCAGCTGCCATTGGGCTGTTCACTGTGGCCATTCGGGATATACACATGCGACCGATCTGTGTGAGGAGCGACGTAACATCTTCGTACATCGGAGGGAAAGCCTGGCATATTCGCACCAATGAGGGCAGCGTGGGCAGGAAGAACTGACACAATTTCTCACTTGGTAGGACTGTAAATGTAAATGTTAACAAAACAACAAATTACAAGATGGTCACAGAAATGTAGACCCCCCTTTGCTCCTGACGTCACAAGCTCAAACAGCGCCCTCACTGAGGTCAAAGGAAGACCTATTGATGGCTGAAAAATGTGCATGGTGCGTGTGCGTGTGCACATTTCCATTGTTTGACCACAGTGATGGCCGCCTTTGCAAGAGGTCTACACTTTGTTGAAATATAGTGTGATAAATAAAAGCACATCAAATTTATTCGTCAGAACTTTTCAAAATGTTGTGTCCATATTTTGTGAAATAACATTGCATGGCTGTTTCCGAATCAGCGGCTGCAGCTGGATGACTATGTTTAACATGCGTTGATGAATAAGCTGCCCTTAGTAACACCCTTAGCAACGGCCATAGCCACAGCTGTCAATTTAAAACATGGCCTCCCTTGTTCATTGGAGGTTCTCAGTGAGAATGTTGTATCATATTTTGTGTGTGCAGCTGGAACACTTTTGGCAAGATACGATACCCACCGTTGCAAAGTCTATTCAATGTGTCACAACCCTTAACGGGTGTTTAAGCAGTACACCAGCAGGCCCACTTCCAAAGATTTTCCAGTCAACATAGGGAGGGATGAACCACCCTACACCACCCCGCACACACTCCCCTGGAGACAGGGTGGGTGGGAGTGGGGGTGGGTGGAACCCAGAGACTCCTCTCCATATATAACTATGCTCACTTGTACCCTCAGCAGACATTGTCCCAGTACCAACCATTCTACTATCAGTATAAATACTGTCAGCACTACAGCTGCCTAAACGGGTGTGTAGGCAGTGCTGACCCCTTGCACGCACCATGCCACGCTCACCACTTTTGGGAGTCAAAAAGTATAAAAGCATGTAACATGCCACATCGGCTAAACTCGTACTACACTCCATAACACACACAGACATTGATCCCAAAAATGGCGCATCCAGGATGATTTTTGTGATGATGACATCAATTGAATTGGGTCAACACCAGCAGAAGCGAACAAAAGTTTCTCCTGAAAAGACAAAATATTTATGTAACTTTTTTAAGCGTACCTGTCAGGAGGGTTGACATGACGTTGACGGCTAGTCTGGCTACACTCAGGGACTTAGGCAGAGCAAACTGGAGGCAGAGATGGGACACTAGCTCTATTGCGAAAATCTGCGAATAAATATACAAGTTCTTGATAAAGCCAAATACCTTAGCCTAAATTTTTCAAAAACTGGTTTTACTTTGCAACTGAAAGACAAAGCTGCCACATGATAACATAACATTTCTTTAGATCACATTGAAATAAGTCTAGTTATACAAACTTGGATGCATTCCTGGTGAATTGTTTATAAGTAAACGGAATCAGAGGTCAAGTCTTACTCTCTGGTTTGCTTCGGGTTTTTTTTTAAACTAACAATATGATATAATTTTGAAGCCATAACTTCAGTTAAACTAAAGTATGTGAAGACACAGAATCACACACACATAAAACTCATATGGCTGGGACCAACTTGGTCCGGGAAGTTTGCACAGTGAAGGGGCTGTATGACAACATGCGAAGTACCATTTCAGACTCCCTTATGGTGGAAACTTGGTTAAATTTGCAATAAGATTTCAATGGATCAGTCCATTAGGCTCCCCCCACTAAAGTCTGTATTTGTTGTGTACATAATGGGTCACATTGATGTACTACCCAAATGAATGATGTCTGAACTTCCCTTCGGAAAAACAAACACAATTCAGCATTTCAAATTGCCCTACCTGTTTGTCTGTCTGTGGTTGGCTCAGGAGTTCCGGGATGAAGTCCAAGCAGATATGCATGGATGGGATACCAGCTACAGTTATGGGGAGCAGCTCGCTGGGATAACCCTAGCAAAGAATGATTAAACAACATCAATATCTCTTGTTTTATCTCGAAATGTTAGTAAGGGAGGTGTCTGGACATCTTGTGGGTAGCCCGTTTTAATTTCGAGAACTTACGGCACGTACAATCTGTTAATTAATCCCTAGCTTGAGTTACAAAAGAGACGAATTCTCTCAAAAACAACCGTAAAAAGTGTAAAAGGATACAACGAAAACTCAGATTAAAAAGAAGATCATATCATACCTGGAAGTGAATAAGCTTGGCAAGGTTAGGGTCGATAATGAACATCTGGTGCAGCTGGGAACAGACTTGACACTGGACCTCACGCAGGGCACTGAGTTTGCTCTCTACTTTCTGAAAATATGACCAGCCAGATATAATCAAAGTCAGCATCATAATTGTACACAAATGGACTGGCAATGAGGTCATCAGACAAGCTTAGAGGTCTAGGAAGTTAGAAATCTGCCCTAGGGAGTACATAATAAATCAGTGAGGGGCGAAAGATGTACATTATCACTGGTACTAGAATTACATTAGAAAAGTACATTCTTATCACCGTACCTTTTCATTCTCAAACGGAAGGCATATCTCCAGGAGCAGTTGCACAGCCGTGCTCTCCTGGGCTGAGATTAGAGCATTCTTCAGCTCTTCCCGCTCTGGCTTTGTCGGCAATGGGGTCAGCCCCTGCTCTGGCCGCCTGATGATGCTGGGACTGGACTGTAGATGGGAGGTCAAGAAGGCCCTAGAGGCAGCCAGGTAGGCGGTCAGCATCTGCATGACAATGTCCAGTATTGGTGGACACCTGTTTAGAGAGAGAGAGGCAGAAGTCATGTCCGATCAAATAGTGGAGCATTCAGCAGTCTAGTGAACAATTTCAGGAAAATTGTCCCGGCCACTAGAACACCAAGCCTGTCATTGACACAAGACCAATTTGAATCCTGTAATTAGCAGCGAGTACTGCAAACAACTTAATTTATGTAAATATTATGTAAATTAGTCCAATTTTTTACAAAGATTTGTACATAATTATTCTTGTGCGCGATGTCACGAATAATTCATCATTATAACTGAACTCACCTGAAGACTCTGAGGTCACATCTGAGTACAATCAGAGGATCCAGCGTTATGTCCTCCTCAGTGAACGCGACGACAGGCGTTGTACACACGAGGGCGTTCACGGTCATCACACGCAGCCTGAGAAGGAATTGTCAGCAATGAAGTAAAATTGGTTACCTCACGTTCGACTTTGAAGCAAACAGCACTGAACATTTTAAGCAAGACTTATCTCAAGTAAGACTTGTTTATGCTTAGCGGACTAGACTTTATTTTCCGTACCTTCTGAGCATGACTGTGTTGAGCATCCGCCAGAGTTTAACAGCCAGTGAGACCACCTGAAGGGGTACTCCCTCCTCCAGTAGACCTGGGAGGCTAGCCACGAGTACCTCGGCAAAGTCCATGAGGTGATGGGGCTCAAGATGGCAGAGGTATCGGAGTAGGATGAGAGACTCTGATGGGTCATCCACAGCGTGTTTCAAGGCTGGATGAAGGAAAGACCACATTGATATCATTGATGATTGTTACAAACGATGATTGTCACTCACAATTGAGACTTTAGACTCTACAATGGATCCAATAACCCCCCCCCTTTATGCAAATAGTTGGATGCAGAAATTTAAGTTCCATATTTTCTTTTTCTGTAATTCCTTTCTTTTCAATAGTCATACCTTGTGAAGTATATTTTGAAAGCTTGAAAGCTGTTGATGGTTTTTTTTTCATTTTAAGTTTTGTGTTGTTTTTTAATCTCTTCAATGCAGCCCACAACTGCAGTGATGATTGCAACTATTAAATTAACCCTCCTACTGTCTGACTTTTCAATATCATCCATTATGGTTTTAAATAAAAGATAAACTATCCAGGTTGCAATTTGATATCACATTGTAAATGCATCTACACCATACACAGCTAACCCTCCTACTTCGTGACCACTCAATACCATCCACTGTGGTTTCGAATGATGGAAAATAAACCGCGCCACCCTACATTATGATACCTGTGGTGAATATACATTGTACACAGTTAGTACACAACCCTTGCAGTTGAATGGTATCAAATGGTTGGCTGACAAATGGCTGCCCTCATATATAATCATGAGCAACAACTCGAGAGAAGAAGAAATTCCCTGGGAAATGTTACCAAGGTTAGAAGGGTTGATGACCCCCCCCCAAAAAAAAAAAGTACACGAGTATCACAACATCTGGAGGTGCTGTACCATTTTGTAGTCGTTGCGGTGAGCACTTGGCAACGCCTGTCTCCCCATCAGCCCCACCCCTCTTCTTCCGCTTCTTGCCACCGCTCATCTCTTCTTCAGTCAGCTCCTCTCCCAGCCAGTCTTCCACGAGGCACAGATGAGGGTAGTGGGTGGCCAGGAGGCGCAGGAGGGAGGGGTACAGCCCGGCGTAGGCTGGCTGCTGCCGTTGAGCCTCATGCAAGAGGTACTTGATGGGCATCTGAGAGGTCAGCTTGTTGGAGTAGGATTGGGGGC
>CM021532.1:7368219-7378240 GCA_010994315.2 Pisaster ochraceus
AGTACCTACTATCGCGAGTAGATTTTTTAGTTCTGATAAGCCTAGAGCTTGTCCTGCTTCATTCTGAAAGAAACTGACGCTGTTTTTTTATGTATTTTTTTTTTATGTGTGTCCAGGACTGCGTTCCATGGGTTCAAGTGCTGGAAAATTGGCACAGGGGTCGTCAAGTTTCAGCGGACAATTTGCTCAAACCCAGTCCCCTCGCCCACGGAGCACAGGCCGTCCCCGCAGCGGCGCCAGTACATTTTCATCGGTCTCACTTCAGGAGGAGTTTGATAATAGCGTCATGGTGTGTGAGCTGTGCTCAGCCAATTTTACAATCTTTAAGAGAAAGGTGAGATAACTGGAATGTATCAATTATTTCTCCCGATGTAACTTTTACATTGACAATAACAATTCTAGGAACAAGGACCGCTAGGGAAACGCAACTTCAAAGTTGACTTTCCAAACTGCGCTGGCCACAACTTGAACTTTCACAAACATCATTTCAAGTTCACATATAGAGCCAATTTAAATCCGCCCTGCCAGTATACAGTCCGAAAATTGGACCAATTAAATCGGCCTAGGAAAAAATTGGTCCAGGACACTGATGTAGTTAGACCTTTAACAAAGATTTTTAAATCCTGAGCTCAAATTACTCATCCTTATTTTGTATAACTTGCTTTCTAAATTTGACAGATTTTTATATCAAAGGAATGACTGTTTTTATTGTGATTTATTCCCTGTATTCAGTATAAGTGCCTGGACTGCCTAAAGCTCTTTTGTTCAAATTGCATCCATAAGGAGCCTCGTCGGTGCTGTAAGACATGCTGCATGTTCGCTGGGTCTCAGGACCGAAGTCAACTTATGCAAATCAAAGTAAGATGATCTCTCTTGAATGGGTTTACTCCACTTTGGAACTAACATGTCATGGCTGAGTGGTCAAGCACACTGGACTCAAGCTCTGGTGTTTTTGTTCAGCAGAGTGTGGGCTCCAGGCCCGGTCTTGACTGTGTGTGCTTAAGGATGGGCCGTAAAGCCATCGGTGGCATGTGTTGTGTAATGCACCCGGAAGAACCCAGTTACATTTATTGCTGAGAGAAGGGGTTTGCTCTGGTGTTTCTGGAATATTTGGCAGCAGATTACATCACATCACCTTGTAAAACACTTACAGAGTGCTGTAACCAACGTAGAGATTCTCCTACATTCAAAATTCCTTTCGCAAAATAAAATAGTTTAAAGAATTCTCCTTTTTTCATAGTCTGCCTGCCTTGTGGAACTCGATGCCTATCAATTTCCGTTGCTTTACTTTTTATTTCTTCATTTAAAGCAGCAGTCAACAGTTTTTTTCCTTGATATAACCCATACACTCAAACTTTGTTATTGTTTATGTTTTTTGTCATTTTCTTGTGTATATTGCCTGTCTTAAATACTTTTTAAATACATTTACTGACAGACTGAACCTTTTGGTTATACATGTAGGCAAAGTTAACATTTTCCTCCTCAGTCTAGCCTTCTCCCTTTTATTTTAATAAGGTTTGAGTATTTCTCTTTTGTGTGTATTTTATTGAATTTGTTGAGAGAAATAAAATAATAATAATAATAATAATGATAATATCGAAATTGATCTAATAATTTGAAAACTTAGTATGCCTGACGAATAAAAAATCATCACTTTTTCTTTCATAACAGATAACCCAAAGCAAATAATACTTGGTTTTCAAAAAAATATATTGCTTTACATTTTGCCTATTCTATAGCCTAACGAATGGTTAAGGTCATGATTTTTCATAATGATTTTAAAGCGATTTTTCATAATGGTGTTTACAACAAAAACAGCGGTTTCGAGTGACAAAATAGTGCCCTCTGTAACAATCAGCACAATGCACTCCCTCAAAGCAATGCACTCCAACTCAAGTTGTCGATGTTTGTCGTTGAAGGTGAAGGATCTACGCCAGTACCTGGCAGCCAGAGACATCTCCACGATGGCCTGCCGTGAGAAAGAGGAGCTGGTAGATCTCGTTGTACAGTACTTGTCCTCCCATAGTAACAGCCCCTTCATGGTCACAGTGAATAATCTAGACGAAGCCATGGCAGATACTCCTGCTTCCCATAGACGAGACTCCATGGACACGTCCGCCCCTCATGGGTCCAGTTACAATCGGTCAGCGACAAGACAGACTGACCCTCCTAGTACGGCAGGGCAAGGGGTGAGTGACATTATTGAGACGTGTGGATTGTTCTGAATTTTCAAGATTGTAGAGAGTTTTACTTGGCATACAGCCAGGGAAGATTGGGAGGGAAGGCTCCTAAAAGAAAACAGCATTGAGAAAGGGTGCAGAAATGTTGGGGACAAGAAACTTTTATGCTGGGTAGAAGAATCAGGTTGTCATGTCAGTGCAAAAACGTTGTATCTTTTAAAATAGCATTTATGTTGAATTTGGAATTGTCAAAACGTTGCATCTTGCTTAAAATAGAGATATGACATTTTTACACAGAGCATTTCCAGGCGAGATACAACTTTTATGGCTTGGCAAGCTGTCATTGCGCATTCCTTAAGCATTAACTCTCCTTCTGATTGACCATTTGAAACATTTTGAAAATCAGTGGGCTCCACAATCTACCAGGTATTAGACGGGTTGGCTCGAGTGATTATGAGTCTGACTTTGTCGATTCGTCGGCTTTATATGACCGTTGGGTTAAGTACCAAACCAATTCAAAACAAATTCTAAGTCATTTGCTCAAGAATACAACATTGTTGCCTGCTTCCCTTTCTACTAAAAACTGGATTACACGTTTAAGTATTTACAATAAATAAGGAATAAACGTAAATACAAATTTGAAAACTGCAACTTTACATTTTTTCTCTCTGGTACAATTAATGTTCTATTGATTGTAGCAGAGTCTTTCTTAAAACCTATACTTGTCGTGATATTGAATAGGGCGAGACGGGGATGGGAGTAACGAGGAATGCCTGGACTGAAGCATCGAGTACAAGCGACTCAGAACCAGAGCACTCACCTATGGAAACCCTGTCCAACCCTGAGGCTGTGAACAACACGGCCCCCGAGAGCAGTCAGCCGCCACAACCCGTAAGAATCAAGAATGTGTATATTAAACAAATAGTGGATGTCTACAAGTACAATAAAGAAGAAAAATAACTACAAGGTAAAGCATGGACTGTTCCGTTTCACGAGGTGAAGCCGAGTGATCTGGAAAGCCAGATTTCAAGACACTGACCTTGTCTGTCGTGACACAATCTTGCCTTGTATGGATAAAAGAGCGGGAACAATTGTTTGGGAACAATGCTGAGAATTAAGCATCGAAAATCAATATACCCATTCTGTATTTATTTCTATGTACGATGGTTACATTGGTCCTATGCCGCGGCAGTGAATATGTGGCAACGTAAAAGTATAACACGTGACGTGTGTTTAATCAATCAAATGACAAGGATCTTGTGCAGTTTATAAATAAAATTTTGTCTCCAAAGAGTAATACATGATAAGCATAACTGGAGCGCCCACCAACAAAGGGCTGGTTAGCTCTTATTTCTTATTTCATGTGTACACCGACCTTGCGTTACTTTTCAAAAAGTTGTGTGTGTTTGCTTTAAAAAAAAAATTTTGGTTTACATCTAATCATTTTAGGTACCGTTTAAAAAACGAGCCTCGATCAGCGATCTAAGTAAAATAGAAGATATAGATGACCTGACCGTACGCCAGCTGAAGGAGATCCTCACTCTGAACTTCATCAACTACAAAGGGTGCGTGGAGCGCTGGGAACTGGAGGAACGAGTCAAGAGACTATACCAAGAGCGAGAGGACTTCAAGAACAAAGGTACATTGATAGATTTTGAGTAGCCGTGACCTGTGTTAAGCAGCTGATTGGATCGTGTTAGCTTGTAATCCCTTACAAATGAGTCTCGTAATGGCATGTTGTGGCTGAGCAGTTAAGAGCACCAGACACAAGCTCTGGTGTTTCTGACCAGCAGAGAGTGGGTTCAAGTCCCGGTCATGACACTTGTGTCCTTAAGCAAGACACTTAACCACTCACTTTTGCTGCATTCTTCAGACTGTCAGACGAGATGTAAAGCCGTAGGTCCTGTGTTGTTTAACATACATAAAAGATCCCAGTGCACTTATCACAAAGGGAAGGGTGTTTGCCCCAGTGTTCCTGGGTTGATTGGCTGCATATTGCGCCACAGCACCTTGTGAACCATTACATGGTACCATATCAAGGGAAAAAATGTCTCATTGTTTAAAGAAAACGTAGCTCCACATACCTTGTAGGAAAAAAACTAAATGTTGGAGCGTCACTAAGTGAGGGATTTGAGTGCTTTATAAGATGCCACTATTATTATTATTTTTGTTATAATTCAAACACAGCTCTTTACACCTTTGTAAATAAGGTAAATTTAAAGTGAGCGCTTTGAGACACCTGTCAACTGTGACAAAGCGCTATATAAGAACTGCATATTTTTAATTGTAGTTTAGTAAATAATGTTTTTACATGTATCTCAATGCACTTTTATTTTTTTACAATTTGCATCATTGTGGCAGTGTGAGGTGCCTGACACCCGGTTCAGACAGGCACTCTAAGAGTCGCGCCGAACCAAAGTATTGAATTAAGTACATGAGAAGTGTGACGTTTAAAACAGTTAGGAGCAACTGGACGCGCTGGAAGTCGAAAGATCGACTGTTTCAGTCGTTCAGAATTACTCTGGAGTGTCTTGGTTTCAGACGTTGATCTTGACTTGAGCTGAACCTAATGTTAATGTTATGTTTAGTTCGCCTTTCTGAAACAAAATTTGTGTTATTTGGAAGTGGAGTGTAGTGCGTCATGGCCAAGCGGTCTAGTACATCAGACTCAACTCCTGATGGCTGCGTCATCAGAGTCTGGGTTCAATTGCTTCTCTTGACCTGGGTGCATAATTAATGGGAACCTGAGGGGGCTGAGATAGTATTGTGTTGGAATAACCCCTTAGCAGTAATTTGTACAGCTTGGGGTTGTATGCTCCTCAGGGTGTTGAGACAGTTAGAGGAATGGTCTTAGATTATGCCTGATGAACAGGGATAATAAAGTAAAGCACCTTGATCTAGTTGCTAGGATATCTAGGCAAATATAAGAACCAAGTGTTTTTATTGTTATCATTATTATCGTTAACTATTATTATTACTATTATACATATTATTATTATTATTATTATAATTATTATTATTATTAGGCCTAACATATTATTATTATTAATATTATTATGATTAGGCCTAACATATTATTATTACTATTATTATTGTTACTTGGGTTTGAGCTTTAAATCAAAATAAAAACTCTTCTCCTCATGCCTGTCGTAGCATACGTCAAGATCATTTTGTCAGTAAATTAGTTTTCACTTTGCATATATTTTTCTGCTATTGTATATCTTGCCTGTCCATACACTCTTATTCTTATTCTGTGCTCATCTATCTGCCAACTCACATGAACCCCTGGCTTCTATTAAGTGCTTCCATTCGTAATCCTTCCTCCTGGTATAATCCTGAAGAAATTTGGGGTGAACAAAGAAAATTATACTGGAGTAAGATTTGAACCCATGACCTCCGAGTGTATTTGCCGTTGCTCCAACAACTGAGCTAAGCGTAGCCATATGTGTGGGGGCTTCCCCAGGTTGTGTCGTTAATATGGCGTGATCCCTGGCTGTTACGCAGTTTTATGACTTCTTACTGATGCTCCACAATCAAAGATATTGACAAAATAGAGAGACTGTCAACATAAGAGCTAGATAGCTGAGTTGGGAGAGTATCGGCACATAAACCTCGAGGTTGCAGGTTCAAATCCCGCTCCAGTCAGGGTTTTTTTTTTCACCCCAAAATTGATTTGCAATTACCCAGTCTGTTTTCATTGTGGTTTATTACTTGGTATTTGTAATTCTATGGTTCACAAATTTTAAGGATATACCTAATAGTTCCATTTACAATATTTTATACCTTTGTACAGTAATTGGAATAAAAAATAAATTGTGAATTTTTAGTATTTTTTTCCCCATTTTTCAGAGCAAGCATCTGCAGCAGCAGCAGTGGCAGCAGCTGCAGTACGTGATGGAAAAGCAAATTCAACCGGTAAGAGTTAACAAGAGTAAAGACAAAGAGTATTTTACAAAGAGTACTTCAGGAGAATGAAAGACGAGCACAGAGTACACTGTTCGATACGTCGAAACCACACCAGCCCTTCTCAGAGCCAACACTCCTCCCAAAAGAGATTTCACACATGGTACCCGCAAGTTGTTCAATTTTTCAATGACCTATCCCCCACCTAGGAATAGCAGAGATTTAGTCTGGTGCCGGTCTCTTACTCACATCCTTGACATAAGGCCAGGCATTTGTTCTTATCTTATTCCTCATTTGGTTTCAATCCACCTGTTGCATCCACAGATTCCTCCGCTGACAAGGGGGAAGACAACACCTGCAAGATCTGCATGGATTCCCCCATCGACTGTGTGCTCTTGGAGTGCGGCCACATGGTCACGTGCACAAAGTGCGGCAAGCAACTCGCAGAATGTCCCATGTGTAGACAGTACATCATCCGGGCGGTGCACGTCTTTCGCTCCTAGAGGGTAGTGCAATCTGTTCACCGTACAGAGAGATCGTGTGTGTGTTTATTAAGTGTTGATGGGTGAGTCTGGTGAGAGTCTTGGGTCGGGACTCTAAACAGGTGCATTTGTCTCTCTTTATCCCTCCCCCTTGTATTTTAAACGTTGTATCATTTTGTGCCATGTCAGTTGTACTCCACACCAGCCCTCTCTTGGCAATCTGCAGAGGGGAAGGATGCATTGTTCATCGTTGGGAGAGTGTTTTAGTTTGTTGGGTTATGCGCATCCTAAACTCTGCAAACCTTCTTGTTCTTGTTCGGTTTTTGTTACCTCTGGATTATTTGCTCAGTCCCGCATGCTCTTGCAATTTCATTAATCAACAATGTGAGGGTTTTTTATGTCAGCAGAATTTTATAGACACTGTGAGGTGAAGTTGATGAGTGATGAACAATGCCACACCTGTAGTATACAAAGGATTTCTTGGGGGTGGAGAATGGGAGAGGGTACGTTTGTGATCAGGTAACTGACTCGGTGAACCTGTTCAAAACATAAAGCGCAATGAATTTTTTTTAAAGTAATAATAAAACTGGTTCAACGGTTAAGTGTTGTTCACAGAAATAAAGTAAAAATTTATGCCAAAAATAAAAAGTACAAAGTTTTAATGCCTTCTGTTATTAACTCGATTGGTTTGGGATGAAACAAGGTTACATAAAAATGCACACATTATTCACACCAGAAATCTGTCAGGACTATATATCAATGGTAGACAACTTTTTACTCTGATGAACAAACACTCACGTACATGTAGTCTTGCAGCATGCGTAGCGATGAGTGTCCACACAGGTGTTGTGGACTTATTTCAAGCAGTGACTGCACCTGGCAGAAGCACTTACATCACATCACATTCAGACAGGCGCCATGTGTTACACATGTCTCAAACCCGATTGAAGAAACAGGGTACCATGCCCTTATTGACACTACATTTCAGAATTTCAGCACAGCGGCTGGAGGCAAGACCACCCATTTATCAAATATGAACATTTAGTTGAAAGATAGACAATTACGGTATTCATCTTCATCTAATTTCAGAAAGTCTGTTAGCAGACATTTTATGCGGGCCCCTTCACACAGTTTCCATTTTAGAAACACTGCTAACTGTAAACAAAGCAAAAGGCACGCTAGCTTGCCAGGAGTTCTTGTAAGCAGATGAGGAGTGTAATGATGCAAATCCATTGTGAACACGCACACACGCGCTGTAAAATTGTCTTGATGATTTATGAAATACACTTTTGCTTACGCATGTTTTGCTGCTATAGTAAGCTCAAAAATTTGCTTACTGGTAAACGTTTTTTATGAAATTGAGCCCCTGTTGGCCGGTTCTAACAGTTATAAAATAAAGAGCTGTTCATATTGAACTCTATTAAAGACTGGGACAGATATTTTCATTCTCTGTTTTGGAGAACTTTCTGACAATTTCTTGTCTGTACATGTCAACCCTACTGAAAATTCAGTGAGGTTTCTCAGAGAAGAATAGTGCAGAACGGTCGATATTTTGTCACAGAGTTTGTACACATTCTTATTGGGCTCTTGTTAGCGGCAATTGAAATAAGCTTTGGTAATTTTGGGAGTCTTCCATTGCTCTTTTGCTATTCTCTCATCTCAGTCCAGCTTGATTTCAGATGGAAATATTTCTTGTGGGGATCTAACTTGTGAGAGCTTTGAGATTGAAATTTATAATATTATTTGGTTGGGGGGTATGTAGCAATTGTTTATTATGTCTGTGAAATCTTACTTTAAAATTCTGTTTGATGTCTTCAAAAATTACAAACACAAACTTGTTGAACCAGTTATGCATTTGGTGCCTATTCTGTAACTATTTAAGACACACAATAGAGTCTTTTATATGTAAACGTTTAAAGATATTTGTTAGTGTGCACAACCAAATGTTTTCATTGTTTCTCTTTCTAAAGTAATGAAACAGTACTTGTATTAAAAAAAGGAAGGAAAGACACCAACAAATTAAGGAACACCCTCTTTCCCATATAAGTTTTAATTCCCTGAATCCTGTTTAAAGGAATGAAGGAAGTATGTTGTACTAAGTTGTATGCCTCTTTTTGAATAGTTGTCAATGCCTAATCACAGAGAACAAATTTGACAGTCACTCTTTTTTATCGATTCTGTGTATTTTTTTATTGAAGTAATAATCACATTTTTTTAGGGGGAGACACTTTCCTAAACAACACCTGCAACATTTAGAAGTCAAATATTGTTTTGTTTTGGTTTGTTTATAAATGTTTGTTTGTGTACAGGTGTTTGAATTATACTCAGCATTCAAAGAAAAAAAAGGGAACACAAATGAAGTTTGTTTTTTTACTTACTTGAGGAAACCCCTCTTTAAGAAGAAATCAAGTTCTCTGAGGTCTAGAACATACAAGGACCAACTATCAGTTGTGCTCACCTGCGATAAGTCTTGGTTGCGCCATTTTTGTACTCGTATTCCCCATGTGTTACTGTGCAGTACGCACTGTATGTGACGCACACCGTATCTTTAGACGCAATTTGATTTCCAAACTGGCAGACCATGGGTGAACAGTCATTCCTCTAAAAGACTGGCCACAATTTCAAAGAGCTCCTTCAGTACACAATAGTTGCTGTTAACCATTTTTACTGTTCAGCAAAAATAAGCAGGAAACCAATGGTCAAAATGGCTTAACACTTGTTTTTCTGGTAGGCACAATTGTTTTGTCCTTAAGCAGCTCTATGACGTTGGGCCCTGGGCCCAGTGTCATGGTGGTACTACAGATTTCTGCATTAACAGCCCATGGAATCCAACGCTTTACAAGGTCCTGTAATCGCAGAATTTTGTAGTAAGCAGTGCTGTCAAATTGGGCCCAGATTTGAAGTAAGCGTTGACTGTGAAAGTGTGCTAAGAATGAGTCACGCAAAATGGTCCAAATACATCCTATAATGTGCCTGACTGAACTCAGGATCAAATTGATTTTCGACACAAAATGTTAAGACTTTTTAAACTAAATTTCTTACTCTTGATTTTATTAGTTCTTTTTATACGTGCTGGTTTTTTGCATGTCACCTTGTTACTGTGCCTTGTAAAAGTTATCCACTCGTTCAAAATTTAAAAACAAAACTTCCTGTCTATATATAATATATATAAATAAATGTTATGTGAAATAAATTCATTTATTAAGTTATTTTTAAATCCCCATGTTTTATTGTAAACCATTGTTGTTGATTTTTTAATTACCCATTAATTGCAGACCCGATACTTCACAGAGGTAACAGAGACAATAATTGCCTCCATGCTCCCAGGGTCCAGTTTCATAAAGCTGTTAAGCAGAGAAACCTGCTTAGCAAATTTCTTTCCTAAGCAAAAAATGACTTGGCACCAGTCACAACAATGTAGACTTCATGGAATTTTGGCTGGTTACCTGTTCCTGC
>CM021532.1:7387710-7400701 GCA_010994315.2 Pisaster ochraceus
TTTCGATCAAAAACTTACGTTTTTCCTGGGGATTTTGTCAATGAGAAAATATCATCACTGGTGATGCTGTGCTCTACAGCCCCTGGGACCTGAAAAAAAAGGAAAAATAATAAAAAATGTCTAGTTACGCCACTGCCCTCAGGCATGGTCCCTTCACTACTGCCCAGTCGACTTTGTCTTAAAACTATTCAACTTGGAGAAATTAATGGCTAGTTAACTTAACTTAGATTAGTTAACAGTTGATGTAGATGGAATACTTACATCTGCCGGGTATCTAGGTCGCATTCCTGTTGCTATGACAACATTACCGGCATTTAACTTTCTCTAGAAATACAGACAGAAAAACTTGATTAATTCCAGTGGATTTTAAACTGATGTATGTCACTTTCAATGTTATAATATTTTCCCCAACAAATGGGTGCATAGGTGAAGTGCTTGATATGAGAAAGGTAATTCCCCCTCACTGCCATGACAAGTATACTGTGTTCTTTTACATGAACTAAACTATCCTAGTCAACCGGACCTAGGCAGACTCCGAATTGGCTGTGACTGCGGCTGTTGCTAAGGGTGTTGCTAAGGGCAGCTTATTCTTTAACACTTGTTAACAGTTGTCATCCAGCCAGAGCTGCAGCCGCTGATTCAGAAATGCCTCAGGCTCATTCTTTGATCCAAAGGAGAACTACCTGAGGGAGTGGTTGAGAATCTTGGCATATTGTAAACTTCTCACCTCTTTTCCATTTTTCATGACAGCTCTGATTGTGTGTTCATCCACAAAAGACCCTTTAGCATTCAGGTATTCCACTCTCCTGCAATTTGAATAAATAATTCATCAAATCACTTAAGGAATCATATCATTAGCTCACTCATCCTGAACAAACTAAAAATCAATACCATGATAAGGTTTCAAAATAAGACTTTCTAAATTTGGCTTTTCCCAAGTCGCTGTAGCGGTCTCGACACTGACTTACTTATCTTTTAACTGAACTCTGTGACCCCAATTCAGTGACCTGACATGGTTCTGTACTGCCTCAACCATCTTCTCCCTGATAGGAGAAAACAAAAACAAGAAACTCAAAACCAAGTACATCTTCTTCCTGATAAAGTAAAGGTTTAAATTTAGGTTAAATTGAAATTGAAGACATAGAATCTGTTGTTCTATTTCGAGCCATTTTTAAAACCTGCTTCCTATTTTGTCCTGTCACTTTTGCTCAGACAAATCCTAGCACCCTTAAACTCTGCTCACTATTATTAAATAGTAAAAACCACATTATATGTTTTTAATGTTTTCAAACATTGGGCTTTGGACTAATTTCAAGCAAAAAGGGAAGTTTTTCACCATGACAATCTTTATGACATGTTTTGTGCAAATCTATGATTATTTATATTTTTATTCTCACCATAGTGTAATCACCTAATGAAGGCATTGATCATTTTAATGGAGAAGTATGAAATAAAAGTAGTGTTAAGTAGCTAATCACAGAATTATGCACTGACAATGCCCAGTAAAGTGCATGATTCGATAAAAGTACAGAATTCAACAGTGACACCAATTTTTGTGACTTGCAACTTGACTTGACTTGGACAAAATTGACTTGTGACTTGACTGGATTTGAGCAAAATTTGTTTGACTACAACACAGTACACTGGTATTAAAGCAGCGCCATGAAGTTGAGTTTAGATCACAACAAATGGAAAAGTAGCCGTTTGGACAAAATGGCTTTGTCTTTTACTTGGCGATAAGTTTATATATCTCCAGAAAAATTTGGAAGTAAAGCAACAAAAATATGGGGAAAATCTTGAAATCAGGGGAAAACAAAACAAATCCCAGGCCTGCTGTATATTGTACATGATTGATTTGATTGTCTACCATGTAGTGTATTGATTTACCATGAGTGGTTGATATCAGGAGGGACCCTCCAGCCATAATGCCTAGAGTCCTCAATAGCTTCCCCTAGTAGTGAAGCCTGGTGCATTAACTTCTTGGGAATACAGCCGACGTTGACACAGGTTCCTCCAAGACCCCACTGTGTCCCTAGATAGATGTTATCCATGAAGAATATAAGGGTAGGCTTGAATGATTTTGCATGGTGAAGAAAGTAATTCATTCATTCTTGCAGGTACATCTTGATGAAGAATTGTAAGATGTATACATCAGAACAAGTAATAAAAACCTACATACATGTAGGTTTTTATTACTTGTTCTGAACTGTACACTACAAGTTTTTTTTCCGATGTTCTCCATTTTTTCAGGGAGTTCCAAGTAAGACAAATCTTGCACTCATAAAATGTGTGCGCCCAATTCACTGATTAACCAAAAACTCATTGTGAAAAAATTGATGGCCATTTTCAAATGTATTTCATCTACGGGGGACAAAATAAATGTAAAATCACTGCAAGAAGGACTAGGCCTATCATGCCTATTCTCAACTTTAAGAAATTGTATCAAAACCATCTACAGTATGCAAAGTGGTATCCATTCCCCTTAAACATTAAAATATTGTGGAATTACCAATTGGTGACGGTTCAACATAATCCAAGACAATAACCTTTTTGTTGTAAGCAGCCGCTGGACAAAAGAAAACAAAAGACAAATATTATTAAAACAATGAGACAGCTAGAAATACTATGGCGCCCACCTTCAAGTGTGTTGTTGTCAAGTGGTATGGCACTGTAGCCCCCTTTTGACACCTTTCACTCACTATGTAAGCAATATGGTCTACAGTACATCAGAGCCGGCTCAAGTTAGGTATGACAGTCGAGTCACAGTAAAACATACGACTCAGGAAAGTAAGGGATCCTTAAAAATAAAAAAACATTCTATTTTGCAGACTACTTCAATTTTTTACTCTTAGGCTGATAAAATTCCTCCCTTCCTCAGTTCAGCAGTCCACATCCGATATTTCCCCGTCCTTACCCTCTTTAGCACACGCCAGACCTCCAGATCCCCCTCCAATGACAGCTAGATCATAGTTATTGTTTCCTTGGGCGGTAAAGTTGATGAAAAAAAGGCAGTTATTTTAAAAACAATTACGAAAAACAATCAAATTTTGTGTCAATAATAGTTGGGTTGAAATGAATCATGTAATCCTCTTTCCTGGCATACAAAGCCAAGGACCAGGGACGGGAGTCACACAAACAATGGACAGCAGTGAACCTAAATAAGGTATTGGAATGCATCCCCCGTACGGTTGGAATTGTACCTGCATGGTAACTGGTTAATGTTGTAAACATTATATCAAGAAATGTTGATAGTGATCTGAGTGATCACGTTAATGAATGTACTCAGGATACGTACTGTATCTTCTGTGTCTGGTGTCTGTATTTAGTAAGGCTGTACTTAAGTACTCAGACTAGCCACTGACTGTACTGTGTATTGTCAGCAGCACAGTCTGAATCACTAGCCACCACTCAATCAATCCACTGTGTCCCTTGGTGACGCCCTGTGTAGTAGTTCTAGTACAGTCAGTAGGTACTAACTAGTACATGAACTAAGGACGGGTAGACTAGATCTAGATGATGGCATATTTTATAAATTTGACCTGAAAGTTGTTCATCAATTTCAGCTATACTCATGGCCAAAAAAATCCCAACAATTAAGCAATACATACCTAATGTACTCCTTGATCTTGTTGTTGTGTTTTTTACTCTTGATTGAGAACCGATCGCGAGAAAACGGTGAAGTTTGGCGCAGTGTATTAAACAAGAAAACTGCTTCATGGGCGCAGCCATCTTGAATTTAGCCACCCAGCGCCCTCTGTTGGCATATTTTTGTAAGTTGATTGATTCCTCGGTTGTTGATTGCCACCTATTCGCGACTCCACATTAATGTTTGGTGCAATATTCAAAGCTGCGGTCCCTCTAGTCAATTTTCCAACTCAGATCATTTGGACATAAGGTTTTTTTCCTCCTTTCCAAGACAAACTTGTTTCATGAAATCGAATGTGAAGACCTCCTCTAAGGCATTTGCCTTTATATCCCCCCCCCCCTCCCCAATTCTGCATTTATTTTTCTCAACCCTAATAATTTTCAGCTTTATTTTTGCAATGTTACGTTCCTCAAAAAATGCTGTCGGCACGAACGAACAGAGGATCGATGAGATTGAAACGGAATTCTTTGAGACTTTAGTTTTATCCATGAGCAACAACCATTAAGGGTACCAAATGAGGCCAGGGACCCCCCCCCCATACTTCAAAATAAAGCCCGTATTTTTTTATATGAAGTGAGTTCCAGAAAATGCCATTTTGCTGTTGTGTCCCTTTTTTCTCGTCACTGCACACCCCGACATAATTTTTTTTTTTTAAGTTCATAATATTGGCTGCACTGGAGATCTTTATTAATAAGGGAAGAGGTCCTCGGCTTGCAAGACACTTTTATTAGTCCTCAGTTTTAATTTGAAAACACGATTCAAACGTGTACAGATTGCACAACGCGCAGCGCAGTCCACACACGCACTTCCTGTTCGCCATTTTGGGAGTCAAAATCGTGCACAAAAACATGCACAAGAGATTTTACTCCCCAAAATTATGGAAATGGTAGACGCGCATTATTGTTCGGAGGTGCGTTCCGCGTTGTACAAAGGGTTATAGAAAAACAAGGAACGATTAATAGATTCACAGTTATTATTTTAAAATGTACTGGGCTTTGGAAAAGTGTGTGTTAGTTCCTTTTTAGTTTGCCCATACTGTTTTCGCTCGCTAATTTTTGCCTGCCAACCCCCCTTCCTGCAAAGCCATTAGCCATCACTCTACCAGCTGTATGGATACAATGGACTCATACTATATTCTCCCCACGGGCTTTCAGTAAAAATTAGCTTTGAAGAAAAAAAGGGGAAAGCTGATCACTGGATGGGTTTACTTTTTTGGTCATATTTTTTATGAAAAAGTGGCGGTCGGATTAGAAAATGTTTTCAAACATACAACTGAGTATAAAATAATCAACGCCAAAACGTGTTTTAACAAGTCTCGCCATTGTGATAAATTCTTCTTTTTTTTAAGTCAGAAAAAGCACAGCTATGAAATGCCGGTGTTCTTGTATAGTGTCACAAAAACCCCTTTAAAAAGTGCAAGATATTGATCTCATCCCCGCCTCTACTCCTCGAACAAGTGATAATTACGGTTCGTAAGCCAGACTGACATTGCGACTGGTTCAAAGGTAAATCCTGTAGAAACTTGTTTACATCCGGGCATTTACGTTTGTGCGTGAATAAGTTTGATTTGACTGGTGAACTGTTATCATTCTTGCCCCTTTAAATTCCACCAAAATGTCGTGTTCTATAGAAGTATAGCCACCCGTGTGTCTTCTGTGTGTTCCCGTATTATTTCTGTTTCTGAGTTTGACCATATCTTGACAGGTTTCGATCCCGGAGAACTGCTTTTTGGAAGAAAACCGGACGGAAAGTTGACAAGATACGTGGCAGAGTAAGAGAAAGGTTTCTGCGTGTGTTGTGTATCTACGCATTTCATGTGTAGGCAAGACCGAAGTATATGTACGTATGTACGGTGTAGTGGTAATTTGTGTGTCTTGTAATCCTTTGTTAGTGTTCGGTTTTAGTCTTGAATTCTCGTCATTGTAATGCAAAAACTAACGGCTGGTACTAAAGTAATAGAGTGTTCTTGCTCATTCAAGTGATTCTTTTCAGGTGTAATGATTCCGTGCACGGCAATTTAATTTTAGTTGTCTGCCCTAACTGTTCTCCGTTTGGTTTTGTTACAATGGCAATTCATGAATGTGCATGCCATGCATGAGCCCGCATGAGGCAGGGGGGTAGGCTTAGGTACTAAACTACTGCTTAGGTTTGTGCACTGGTGGTGGTGTAGCTGTTGAGTATTGGGTATATACTTGCATGGAATTCCATGGTTGGGGTACAGACTGACCAATGTGGTAATGAAAATGGCAGCCTCTACAGCCTGCAAGCAAGTGAAAATGTTTTTCCGGTAAAGTAAATTTTTTAGACAACCAGAGATGGATTTTATTTTGCCATGCACTTTAGTTTCCCTACCTCATGACTTGGTTGTGTGTATAAACTGTGGGTCAGTTTGCTTGCATGCTCAGGACATGCCTTGACATGCTTGAGGAATGTTTTTCAAAAATTCAGTTAGTGCATGGAGGAATTTGTTTTTGCTCCATGGTGGCAAAACCATTCTTAACTTGTACTTGTAGCAAAACTCCTCCAAACATCATTGAATTAATATGAGTAAAACTGCATTTTTATTATTTTTTTCTTCTTCAAACATTTGAGAACTGACATCAATTTGTCAAAATGTTTTTGTTTTTGTTTCACGTAGTTCAGCATTTACTATTCAGGAAAAATAGTTATATAATGTACTGTATACAGGTATACAAAAATAAAATTAAAAAGGTGAAAAGTTTTATCTTGCCAGCTTCATGCTACTCATTGAATTTAAATATTTCCATTGGGAATTATTAACTGGTACAACATATCAACCTGTTTGTATAGTAAACAATAAGAAGCTCTAGCTTAAACACAGGCCAGCTACAGTACTTTGTCCTCGAAAGGGTAAGAAGAGCAAGGCAGTTTTTCCTCAGAAAAGGGCATACTATGATAAGGAAAATTGTAATTTGTTTTAGGACATTTCAAAAAGGCACTAAGGCAATGACCATGGGCATGGAGGCAACTACATGTATTGCCTTTGTGAACTATCAGGCCTGTACAGTCAAACTCACACACTGCTTACTAATCTCTCTCAAAATAATTTCAGGCTTCTGAAGGTCTGACATCTTGGGATTTGTACATTATTTAAATTATCCATTTCCAATCATCTGTGGTCCAAAGGGTATTTCCCACATTCATGTATTTTGATTGCTAATATGCACACGTTGGTTGATTGATTTCCACATGCGTACATTGCACATGTGTGAACAAAAAGAGCGAAGTTCTGTCCCTTTTTGCTTCACATGTGAGAAACTGCCCAGGTAGGATCTTGGGTAGCCTGTTATCTGAGGGATTGGAACATCATTTAGGAAGCATTGTTACTATCGAGCGTTTAATAATATCCTATCATACTAGTCTCCTCCAAAATGCATAATTGCATTCACGAACAAATGACACAAAGTTTTAAATTAACACAGTGTTAACAGTACGTTTTAATGTGCATTTTTAATAGTAAAGTCACTTTTTAATGTCATGCCATGTGTGTGTTTTGTGGTTTGAAAAAAGCTGACGTACATGCGTACCAGCATCTTCTGCTGCAAGCATGATGATGGGTAGGCCTAGAATTTTATCTTTTAGAGGGCAAGGCCATTTTCTTTATGCAAAGGGCACTTCCATTGGAAAAACTTTAAGTGTATGGGAAACTTTTGAAGGGGCACCAAGGCTATGACTAGGGGCATCAGAGGCAAGGGACTTGGTGTAATTCCAGGCCTTTGGTAAAGCACGCTTCGGTTCAAGTTAAAGGGTCATATTTCGGTAATGACCCCGAAAAGAAATTGTGTAATTTGTATATATCCCTAGAAGCCTAAAGATGAAAATGGTTGTAAGCGTTCTGCAAAACTATCTCATCTGAAGTGCCCCTGTATGTTAGAAATCAATAAAAGTGTGTCGAAAAATTTGAATCTCTGAAGAGTGCCTGCAGGGGACTTCTGGAACTTTCTATAATGTCCGCCCTCAACATGGCTAGAGATGTGTTTGGTAGCCGCATTTGCCTTACCAAACGAGGATGGATTCAACTCTTTTGATGAAAAGACAGTGACAAGGCAACTCATAGAAAGATTAAATCAGTGTAAGATTGTTAAAGGTATTTTTAGAGTCTGAACAACCGGTAGGTCCAATAGAAAGACAAGGTAAGGAGGCACTGCCTGATTATGCCACAAGCTCCCAGGCCAGCCCCTTCACTTTGCAGAAAGTGTAGGCCTGCTGGATTCTTTGCACAGATGCATTACACAATCATGGATCCTATGGTTTCACATCCCATTGGGAGGATTTCATGTATTTTTGAAGCAATTATAAATGTCTTGCTCAAGGATACATCTATGCCACGACTGGGCCCCGAACCCACTCTGTCGTCCATGGCATTCAACAGTTTGATATCATCAATTAGAAAATGGAACTTTCAAGAGGTGCCAAGACGAAGGCCACAGATGCATTGGGCCCACAATGAAACTTCTGGCCTTCGTGCAGGTGTCATTAGCCTAACAGACTAAACATTTGTAGCAAATATTTGACAGGTTCTGTTTTATATGAATATCAGGCCTAGACTTACACAGACTATCCTCATCTTGACGCCCTTTCAAAAGTCTGATGGAAGAGACCTTGGAAATTATATGAAAATGGCCTTGTCCTCTCTGAGGTGAAATTCGAGGCCTGGAATATTCACACGTGCCTACAGTGTGTGCACTTACACCTTTAGGCCCTACTGTTTGTTACATCCCTGTAACATTTTCCAGTGAGTTGACCAACTGTTCGAAACCATTCAACTTCACTGATTGTGTATGGTAGCACAACTGTGCACAGAACTGACTGAGAGAGTGTGTAGATCCATTCACAACATGATATCATACTGCAAGCTAGCATAGTTAATCTATCATTCTGACCGTTAGTTCATGATATCATAGAGAATGATGACATCGAATGGTCAGGTAGTGTGAAGGGTTTAAACATTGATAGCAAACACACATTTCTAGGGTAGTCTAAAGTCATAAATTTAAAATCACACTGTGATACTTCCTGTGTGTCTGGATCATTATCAAAACATCGTTTGTATGTAAATGCGGTTCATGTCATTCAAAATGGTAAAGAGGTTAACTCTTGATTTTGTTTTTCATAAAATTAGCATGCATACACTTTGTAAGGGTTTAGTGTCTGCTAATGACAGTAGTCTCTGGTTAATAAATGGTGCACCTTGTGTACAAAGTTGCATTAATAATGTGACTAACTTTGTACAATGTTTGCGCTGTTTGTATGATTTTGTTGAGAGGAGTGTGCTGCTTGTATTGTACAAGACCAAAGATTGCCACAGAGTGCAAGATGGGAAACTCAGACTGAACTGCGAAGTATGCTATGGCCGCCAATTCAGCAAGCAACTCTTTGAATGCAACAGTAGATCAGCGCAGACACTGACCATTGCTATCAATGATATAACAAAGTATTTGCTTACCGCAAAGTCACCCACTTCACGTTCCAACAATAGACAAAGCTCCAATTGCCCATCTTGTAACTTGCGGCTCTATATACACAGAGTGGATTGCATTTTTGAATTGTACAAATTCTCTGTGTGCTCCAGGATGTTGTGCATTGTGTAAATACTGTGTTCATTTTCAAGGTTTTCTAATTGCACAAATGTACATGTACTACTACCGATACTTTTTTAGCAGGGTTGTACAAATAGAAATAAATTATCAAGGTATTGTTGCACTATATTTGAATGTATTGCATATGAGGGCCATCGCTGGGTTTTTTGTCAACGTAACATGCTGATGTATGGGCAAAACTATCAAGAAAGATAACAAAAAGGCATCTGTGAGCGTTTCAGTTGACTACAGTGTCTGCTTGTTGAGAAAACAGGAAAAACTGACAGTGTTTTAATCAGGAACGTCAAATTCATTTAGAGGTTTTCAAATCTAAAGGATTTGGTTTTACTCACTATGGCAATACAGGTACACATTCTGATGGTAGAAATATTACCCATGAACAGATTCATGTGATCAAGAAAAGCTAATTGATTTCAAATTAAATGGGAAAAAAGGGGGAATGTATTATTATTTTTGGTTAAAATGTGTTCTTCTTTAGGGTAAATTATTAATATTTGTTTGTTTTTATTTGTTGCTTTTGTTTTTGGCGGTTTTGCTTAAATTTTGGTTAATTTTTTTCAGTGGGCATTTCAATACATTGCAAGCCTCCTCTTGACTTCTGAAAATGGCCCCCATTTCCTTAATTTGTTGTTTTTCTAACCAGTTCTTGATTGTCTTTGACTTATAAAGTTTGTTTTGTATTTGTTTACTTTTCTTTCATTTTCACCAATACGGAAATAAATGTCAAATTGAATTGAATTGAAAAAATTGTCTTGTTAGAAAGTGTAAGTTATCTCACGGTCTCCCACACCTACAATAATTGGTTTCAGTGGAAATCTGCCTTTAGTGTGTGTAAGCCACTTCAATGTCAAGAGAGCAACTGCTATTTCATTGTTAAACCATCCCATTGTTTTCTGTCGTCAGGAGGATGATCAAGAAGTCAGAGCCTGATGATGAGGGTGGAGAGAAGGAGGAAGAGGAGGGCGGTGGTGAGAAGGCCAAGAAGCAACCAGAGGTGTCAGTCAAAGTCAAGAACATCAAGTGGCAGTATGGCGCTGTGAGTACTCAACCATGTACAAGTAGATTAATCAACTAAATTAATAGAATTTGGGGTTTAAAAGAAAATTCACAAGAGCGATGTGTCAAATGGTAAAAGTTGTATTTTGTTGCAGTTGGCTGTCAACTAAAATCCCATACTCTGTTGCACTGTGCTGCATTCAGCAGGGCTCTAGATTCACATGGCCTTGACAAGTTCATGTGCTATTACAGTCCCCAGCAAACTTCAATGCATGTAAATTTCGCAGGGTAAAATGCGCAACTGCCAAGGCTGGCTTAAACCACCAGTTCACTTCACAATCCAACAGAAACCACAGTTGGCATTTTGTTGCATTTTTATAAAGTGGGTTTTTGTTTCAACTGTGTTGCATTTCGATGCATTTCTTAGTAGGGTTCCCAGACTTCAACATAACCTGGCGCCTCGGCGCTATTAGCACTAAATCCCAAATAAACAATCCCCTCGGGGCCCTCCATGTTTACAGCCTTAAAAATAATCCCAGGGCCCGTTCTTACCAAAGTATTCATTATTTAACTTAATATGTCTACCCCTGGGTGCCTGAAGAACACCCGGGCCCAACTTCATGGCTCTGCCTACACCGAATTTTACGCTGGCCATCACCATTCTCCGCTTACTGTGCAAGCGCCGAATATCTGCGCAAGCTGTGTAAGCGAAGAATGCCTAGTAACGTGGAGTACGCATGCGCACAAGCAAAAACTCTTTGTTAACCTGTGAAATACGCTTGACGTAAGTGTGGAGTACGGTAAGCAGAGCAATGAGATTGGGCCCTGATGGTGTTGGGTTAAAGACGATGATTTATAAACAAAGACTTGCATGCAAAGACTGTTTGTTGTATTTCTATTGTTCAAAAGGTGTGTCTGTTAAATAATAATGTTCCTATGATCAAAGTCATTATCTGCAGAAGCCTTGGTTTTGTCGTTGATGATTTTTACAATTTTTCCGCTCATGTTTTCCCCACAGACATCAAAATTTGTTGACGGTCAAACCATTTTCATTAGTCCTGAACAAACAAAAAAGTTTGCTTCCTGTAACCAGCTGACCCTTCAAAAACCTGCGGACTGTAAATTTGTATTAAAAAAAATAAAATAAAATAAATTAGGCCTAATTGTTTTCAAGTATTTTATTAAATCTGATTGCATAAAAATGTACAAATTCTTTCGTATCCAATCCTGTGAAAGGCCAATAACAAAACTTGCAGGTAGGTCAATTTCTTATAATTGTTCAAAGAACTTTGTTTTTGGTGCGCAATTTTCTCTTTTTTCAAAGCCTGTTGTCCAGGAAAGAAACATATTGTTTCGTCAGGACTTACGAAAGTTGCCTTGCTTCATCAACGTAATCAAAATCAATGTTCCAGGCTTACAAACTGTCTGATTATTTTAATAAATCGTGGTGTTTACCGATTACTTTGTCCTCCGTTGGGCAAGATTGTTCAGTATGTATGGTTTATGTGACGCAACTGTGATTCACCGCTCGACATAAATGCTCCTACACACCCATTGTTAACCTACCATTGAAGATCCATCTTGAAAGACTTTACACAAAGTGTGTCTTTCTTTCTTTCTTTCTTTCTTTCTTTCTCTTTGCTGTACTTTCTAAGAAAACCAGCTGGAAAACATAACATGTTTTTCCAGACGTGGTTGCGGGGGCAGAGGATCCTCTCCCTCATGGCACACGTGTATCAAAACCAAACGCCACATATACAAACATTCCGTTTGTGATCCTGTTTACAATGTCTAATGATATTTGTTGCGGCTGGCATCTGTTACTACAATACGCACAGGCTGATGTAGGTCATAGCCTTTTATCATATCGGACCACCGGCCCCGTTTGATGACACTGCACATTGTAAATAATACACCTGACATTAGACTCTCACGGAGGTTCCTGACATCGGAACGCTTGCCAAATTAAATAGGGTGCAACGCATGCCAAATTATATTGGGGGCGAGATTTTATGAAAGTTGATTAATACTACAGCCAAGCAGTATCAATTTTGATTGGGGTTGGTGCATCAGGGTTAGGGAGGGCCCACTAATTACTTCGTATCTTTACATGTTTTTATGTGATGAGATAATATGTACATAGGAGAGGTAACTATTTCCATCTAATAAACAGTGAAAATTTCATCGGATTTGGTGGTTATGTTATGGGGGAAAAAGGAAAAAACGGTCGATGTTTGTGTCAGGAATATTGTTCGTAATGTGGCCTAATTTAATTGTAGCAATCAAAATAAGAAAAAGTGATTCGGGGGTCCTTCCAAGGCTAGCTTTCAGACAGAAAGTATTTCTCTGTGGGATTGGTACTGTATGAACTTTATAACCATGATAACCAGTGAAATTTGAGATATAAATAAACACAGGCCTGATGCATGGCAGTTTTTTTCTTAGTAAAGTGCACCCGATGGACGTGGAAGTTTCTGCAGAAACATTTCAAGGGGCAACGAGGCAATGACCAGGGGCTCGGAGGCAATTACCTCCATTGCCTGTGTGAAGTAGTGGGCCTGAATTAATCAATGTTTGTTTGTTGTTGTTTGGGTGGGTTTTATTTTTTTGGGGGGTGGTGTTGGTGTTTTTCCAATCCTGTACTTTGGTTTTATAGGAAAATGATAAACTCTGCAAATGCATTCCTTGTTCTGGTAAACCTGTTGACATGCTCAGATTAAACAGTTTG
>CM021532.1:7412168-7431156 GCA_010994315.2 Pisaster ochraceus
CCCCCATTAACCAGGAGGTTATGGCAACGATGATGCCCCAGGTCCCCCAACCCCAGGACAGACAACAGCCCCATCTCCTCAAGCCTACCCCGACCAACCAGCAAGAGGTGATCAACGCCCTCCTGCAGCAGGCCTCCACCAACCCTACCCTGGCCGCCGCCCTGAGAAACCAGGCCGGCATGACGCCCCAGGGTGGAATGAGCCCTGTGGGTAGAGTGCCATCACCGGCAATACAGCAGGATTTGCTTCACCAGGCGCTGCTGCAGCCTCACACGCCCAGAACGCCATCTCCTATAGGTGAGGGTTACATACATTGTGGAACCATAAAGGAGAAAACTATTTCTTTTTTCCAATTTGAATTTAATTTAAGCATGACATTCAAGCGGTTTCTTCATGCGTGGATTGTTGTATTTAAACAAACTGATCGAGCTATTCTTTTCAAAAATGACAGGTGTTTTATGTCGTCGTATATCTGTTCAAAATTTGTGTCTGTGAAAACTTTTTCTTCACGTGTAAATTTTGAATTATCTGTTTGTTTATTTCCTTGTCTGACACTTTCCTTTTCAATGACTAGCCCAAGATTGCAGTTTTTCCCATTTTTATGTAGTCCTTTTACTTTTTATTAGTCAATTCATTGCGATAAAAGTACTTGAATAATTCCAGCATCACCCCCAGACCTCTGTTCTGGGCCCGATTTCATAGAGCTGCTAAAGTACAAAAATGGCTAAGCATAAGAAAAAATGTCTTACCAGAATAAAATTACGAGCCAAAATAACATGTCACATGTACAAACTGTGACTGGTATCCTGTTTATTTTTGCTTTTTAACAAAGAGTAGTTCAGCACAATTATTTGGTTAAGTAGCTCTGTGAAATTTGGCCCTGCTCTTTGGTTCATTATGTATTCATATTTTGTAAAATAGGCCTAGTGTCAGAAATTTACTGAATTCTGCCGATCCTTTAAAAGGATTTAAAAGTCTTAAATTACTCTATATAAATTTAAGCATTAAAAAGTATGATTAAATTCAGTTGTTTGAGGTCGTAACAAAAATTGGATGAAGCTTGTAATGAATTTCCTATCAGTTTGAAGAGAACTAAATAACACTGCTTTTAAAAGAGTAAAAAAATGTGAGCAGTTGAAGCTGTTTCTCCTCTGCTTTATTCACTTAATTTTAGTGTTAAATTTTGTTAAGGATGGCAGGGTCTTTAAAAGTCCTAAATTTGACCATTTGAAGTGTGCAGATACCTTTGTAACTGTTTTCTATAACTGATGTACCCTCCATTGATTAGATAATAATAAATGTACTTTTTACCTCCATGCTAGCTTTTGGTCAGCAGTCGCCCCTCCCGGGGGGTCGAAGCCCTATACCCTTTGGCCTACCAGGGGCCACCTCACCTCTCCTGCCCAATGCACGATCCCCTATCATGCCGGCTAGTCCCACAGCAACACCCATTCGCCCCCGTGTGCCGTCACCCCAAGAGTTGGCCAAACACACCCAGAACATCTTGCAGCAGGCACTGATCAAGAGGCAGCTGGAAGTTCAGAAGGAGAAGTTTATGGCCAGAGAGTCTGCCAGGTGAGTGCAGATCGGACAAAATCTTCCGATTGATAAAAAAAACTGTCCTCAGTCCACTTTTCACTATGAAAGAAAATTAAACATAAAAACTTCAAATATGTGGTAATTGCCCTACTGTCTGACCATTTAATATCACTGTAGTTTTGATAATACATAAATTATGCCAGCCTGCAATGTGATATCATGCGGTGAGTGTATCTAAACAGTACACAGTCAACCCTTCTACTATCTGACCATTCATATCTTTATTGTTTTTGAGCGATAAACTCACTACATGCCAGCCTGCATATTTGATATAATGTCTGCATGTGGTGAATGCATCTACAGATCACACAATGTACATAGTCAGTTCTGTGCACAGTTGTGCCACCATACACCTGTGCAGTTGAAGGGTTCCAAACAGTCTTTCAACTTATTTGACAATATTACCAAGAGTAGGGGGAGGGGGGGTTAAATGTATTTATATTTGTGAACATGAAGTGGAGTAGGCTGGTATTCTGTGACATTGTTTGAGGTAGTTGATTGCAACCTCTGTGTAGGCCTGCTACTACAAGGCATGATAAGCTTCCTACTCAATAGTCGGATTTCAGATTTTTTGTTTTGGGCCTTTGGAAAAATCAGAAAAACTGTGACTAAATAGCCTGAAAAGTCTACGAGAGCCTACACCAAATGTACATGTAGGTCAGCCCTTGTACTCAATAAAATATTCCTACATTTTTCCAAGGACTAAATATTAATGTTGCAGTAGAAATGTACATTTCCCTCATAGAGGTGCACAAGGAATTACTAGATATTGACCCTAGCTCCCCTCTCTGTATTAATCTGTCTTGCAGGTCCAAGTCTCCGGGTCCACAAGGGCAGGGTGGTGGCATGATGCAACAGGGACAAATGCCCCCTGTTCAGATGCCCCCAGGCCAGATGCCCCCAGGCCAGATGCATCCTGGACAGGTGCATCCTGGACAGGTGCATCCTGGACAGGTGCATCCTGGACAGGTGCCCCAGGGCCCGATGGGTCCAGGAGGGGTCTCAGAGAGATGGGGACCTCAGCAGATTACAACAACTTTCACCAATCCCCCTCAGACCACCCCTACCAAGGTACTGTAGCATTCTGTTGTCATTATTCTGTTCTTTTAATAAGGGAATAAAAGAGTGGCGGCGAGGTCTTAAAACGACGAGGCAAGGTCCTTTACCGCACGGCCACGACCCTGCAAGATTTTAATCAGCCATTTAAGACCGAGTAACCACTTTGTTATTCCCATTTATGAATGCCCTTTTTGTTAAAAAACTTAATCATGTTTTAATTATTACCTCATTAATTAGTTACTTCCTAATTAGTAATTGAAAAATAACAATATTTGGGTGAAAGAAATAAAATGGTTGTAATATAGTAAGGAATGGCATAAATGGAATTCTTATTGCAGAGTGCTTTACAAGATAAATTTAGTAAAAATATTTTAACTCGTCAAAAATTTTGACTACTGTTTTAATTGTAAAGTTCCTGCAGAGAGATTTGACATTGAAGCAAATACAATGCAAGTTATTTGTTTTCCTCTGTCCTTTCAGACAATGCCAAAATTAGTAACTGCATTCACGCCAACATCGGTGATCCGTAAGATGCACGAGACACGGGCGGAGGCCAAGATGGCAGGCAGTGCTGACGCCAAGACACCCGGAGACCAGAAGGACTGTGACAGGACCTCAGGTAAGGTGTAGCAAGGAAACCTCTTGAAGAAACGTTACTTTCGCTGTATTGCCGGCTATCCTGTGCGTAAGTGTGTGATGTAATTCCACTGTGAGCCAAGCTCATGCCACGCAAACTGGCTCAAGTGATCACAAGAGGCTCACAGGAACTTTTGGGCAAATTGGATTTTCCTTTTTAGGTTCTTTGTATGAAAAATATAATTGGACTTGCCGACAGGGCCCAATTTCATAGAGTTGCTTAAGCAGAAAATGGTGCTAAACAACTTCTTGCTGATAGTCCAGTAAACTAGCATTTCATGTAACTGTTATCATATAACTGGACAATACTTGTACCAAGTCACACTAGTATTGGTGAAGGCATCCTTGAGTAATGAACAATTGTTCGATCTCCTTCCACCCCTACTGCTAAGAGTGGTCTTGGTCTTGCATTCTAGTAAAGTAATTTATTTTGCTTTTAGTCCCAAAGTGGGTGTAAAAATGGGCTAGATTTACTGGACTATGATCAATAATGAGCAGGATATACCAGTTAAAAATAGTACATGTTCTATGGTAGTTTGGCTGGTAACCTTTTTTCTGGAAAGCATAATTTGATTTTGCTTAGCTACTTTTTTGTGCTGAAGCAGCAGCTGTATGAAATTGGGCCATGCGGTATGGTACCCATTGTGTGTATAATCACTGTGGATCTTAAACAACAGTGGGGACCATACTTGTTACTTTGAACAGTTCTCAGTTTGAACAGTTCCAGTTATTAGGAAAACTTGTGTTCTTAGCATTAGCTTAAGAGGCATTTACTGCACCTGCAATAAAGTCGTCAGTTTTCCTTTCAGTATAGAATATTACTCATTTAAATTTTTGTTTTTCAAATTTGCAGACAATATTACAGGTTCACCTAAGCATACTCCTGCTCCTGGAGACAAATCCTCGTCTAGTATCAAGACTCCTACGGTTACCCTAACCACAGCTACACCTCCTCGTTCATCAGATGGTAGTGCAGGGCTTGGTTCACCAAGCAGGAGTAGAGTTGCGCTGAGCCCTCAAGGGGGTTTATCCCCAATGCACAAGCCAAATTTGGTGCCAGATCAACAGTCCTCACCGCACAGACACCCAATGAAGCAGCAGAAACAGCAGGCGGAGAATCTGATCGGTCAGCAGCCGCAGCAGCATTCACAACCGCAACAGCTTCAGAAGATGCAGCCGCCACCTGCAAACCAGCCACATTCCTCACCGTCCCGACACCCTGGGCGACACCCCGAACAGCAGCACCACCAGCAGCATAATCACAACCAGCCGGGGCCCGAGCACAACTTCTCAGGTGACAGGAACAGACCCATGCGCCAGCCGCAGTCCAGACCAAACAGTCACTCGCCGATTCCGCCCAACATGGCGGGGCACCGGGGGGTGTCGCCCCGCCCTATGGGACCCCCATTTGGGGCTGGCGGGATGCCGAGGATGAATCAGGGTATGATGACATCACCAGCAGCTGCGCAGGTTCATGCCCAGGCTGCCGCCCTTGCCCAGGCGACCCTCCTACATGGAGGTCTGTTTCAGCAAGCTGCTATGCCTTCACCTATGAGGGGAGGGAATCCTTTCCCACAGATGCAACAACAACAACAGCAACAACAACAACAACAGCAGCAGCAGCAGCAACAACAACAACAGGTAAACAGACAGCAAATGATAGGAATCTTTTTGATTAAGAACTCATGCAGAGTTCTTGTTGACCTTTTAAAACATGGTTAAATTTTAAAGATATAAACATAAATATTCAGAGGAAAACATGTATAAGTTGTAACTGCAGATGAAGTGATTGTGATGTTGTCAGGAAACCCTGCTGTTTCTCTATTGCACTGACATGCTTTTGGGATGGTCGCTGATGGCCACCAGTGCAATTGTTATGTCAATTATTCTTGTCAAATTATTCTTCTCGTAATTGCATGCCAGTAATTCTGCTATTCTCCTTGCTTGTCTAGTGGTCTATGTTTCTTACTAGTTGTTTCTGTTTTTTCTTCTTTGATTTGCCTTGTAATTTGTTATTTTTTTTATTTATTACATTTAAATAATTTATAATAATAATAACAAAAGTAATAATCACTAATAACTTTCCTGAGAAGAAAACAAAAATCAGCTGACTGATAGGGCTCCAGACCTACACACCTAAAACCTGGGCCCAATTTCATAGAGCTGCTTTAGCAGAAAATGTTGCTGAACAATTTCCTGCTCAGCAGAAAAAAGCAGGAAACCAGTCACAGACAGCACATGTTGCGTGCAATTTTGGCTGGTTAACCTTCTTCTGGAAAGCAAGATTGTTTTGTGCTTAGCTACTTTTGTGCTTTAAAGCAGCTGTGTGAAATTGGCAACCAGTGTTGTTCATTTCTATGAGCTGTTGGATTTTGAACACATTTCTCATATCGTTGGTATTGATCGTCTTCAGCAGACCCAGCAGACTCGGCCTGGTGTGTCGCCTCAATTAGCCTCCATGCAGCTCATCTTGAACCAGATGAATGCCTTTCAAGGTGCCAATCCCATGGCGGCATTAGCATTAGCAGCAGGTATGCAGCAAAAACAACAACAACAGCACCAGCAACAGCAGCAGCAACAACATCGGCCTCCTCAGGCTGGCCAGCAGCAGTTCAACCAACAAGGTTGGCGTACTGGGTTTTGTTTTTTGGAGTCTCTTTTGGAGAACTATATTTGTTCATTCTGACCAACCAAAGTTCACTTTATCACGTTGAAAGACTCGGAGGTACTTTAATAATTCAACCATTTTCTCAATGCATTTTTGATCTGTTAAAAATTTCCAATAAAACTTCTAATGTCCTTTTTGTAACACTTAGATATGTTCAAGCACATGTCAGAAATGTCAGCACCCCAACATCAGTCCCAACATCTGCACCAACAGCAGCAGCAGCACCAACAGCAGCAACATCAACAGCATATGCAGCAGTTCATGTCCCCTCAACCAAGCAACTACCACATCAATGACAGCGGCATAGGGATGAACGGAAGTAGTCAGGAATCCAGACAGTCTCCCGTCAACCAGCTTGCCAAGTGGTTCGGAGCAGACGTCCTGAAGCAGCCCATGTCTCAGATGACGCCAGTGCTGCCCCAGGGGCAGAAGGTCATGTCGGTCGAAGAGTTGGAACGACAGCAGCAGGTTGTTGGCTGAATGTCAAAGGTGAAAAAGGGGGAACTGCCGAAAAGAGGGAGTGTGTTTCAATTAATAATGACTAGTGTTTTCCGTTGGTTAAGTTAACTCGAGTCTGCAGCAAGAGGTGTATGGCTGGTGTCTTCGGTCATATTCAGAGGATATCTCTAAAGCCCACCCGTGGTGTGGCCCTATGTATATTTGCTACGATCTCTCAGAATTGAATTGGTCGATCACTGTGTTTCCAAGATGAACCGCTCAGAAATGGTAGTCTGGACGGGCAATTTCGTCTTGATGTGAAGTAATCGGAAATAGTCCTTTGGACGATGTATTTGTCAGAGATGTAATTCGTATAGAGAAATATTTTTTCTCTCTCTCTCTCTCTCTCTCTCTCTATTGGAGAAATCCGTATGAACTTTTCGGCAAATGTATACAGATGTAAAATATGTAAATTAATGTATTCGTGCAGGATTTCAATTCTTCAATGTGTTGATTTTGTCGTTGGCATTTTGTTTTGTTTTTTCTCTTCTATCTAGTTTTGTTGAAAGTGCCAAGTATATATTTGTGTATACTTCATGATGTAAAAATTGAAAGGGATAGTGGCCGAGCAAGAAAGCAAGAAGGGGTTTGGCTTCACTTGAGGTTTGAGAATTTGTTATTTCTTCTTTTTGTTACAACCAAAAGGTGATTGTGATGTGACAAACAAAATGTCCACGATAAAAAGGAAACTGAAGTTAATATTTGCACTGAATGTGTGTTTCTTGGTGACATAGTCCAGATTAATGTAATATGCACTACGTGTAGAACTGTTATTCTTTTTTCGTCACATTGATTTCATTGCATGTATAAAGAAAAAAAGAGGAAATACAGAAGAACTTCATTAAAGTCATCATTGTTTTGTAGAGAACAATTTAGATAGTTTGTACTTGAGATAAGAGAAGTTAATTTTTTGTTTATACTGAGAAAGAAGTGGATGCTTATTGTACAAAAGAACCGCCAAAAAACCCAACATTTCAATGTTTGAACAGTTGTAAATATGTTATTGTGTTTTTTCCGATATTAATTTGGGGGGAGGGGGTTGGGTGGGTGGGTAGGGGAGGGAGGAAGGGGGGAAGGGGCGGCTTACCGTGAGGAAGATTGGTGAAACAGTCCTTCACTAACATCCCGAAAGAGCGAAATTGATTTATGTGTGTATGATTTGGTTTTCCTTAAATAATTGATTCCTGTGTTTCTTTTTTTTCTTCTGACTATAAATTGAAGCTGTTGTACGGTATTTATGAAGGATTTACTTGAAGCCTTTAAGATGTCATAGCACTTTTTCTTTTTTCCTTTTTTTTCCTCTGATTATTGCAAACTTGCATTTGATTATTTTATGGTTGTAAATTGTAGGATGAAAAGAGTTTCACCATTCAAAAAAATAATAATAATCAGGAAAAAAAAGTTTTTTTTGTTTGATAACCCCTGTCTGTGTGTTGCAAGAAAACATAAAATTCATTTGTGTAATTTGTTTTCCTTTTTTCTTTCTTCTAACAGTAAATTTTTTTGTTATTGATGAATGCGATATAATAATTGTTTTTTTATCGAAAAATTATGTATCAGCTTGGCACAATTTTGTCCTGTAAGAGGGCCAATTTCATGGCGCTACTATTTAAAATAATCACCCAGATTGCAAAGCACAGGATACCAATCTTGCTTAGCAGACACAGGGTTACCGGCCGAAATTCTAGCTAATGGAGACAATTTGTGACTGGTTCCCTGTTTATTGTGGCTCAGCGGACACACTTCTGCTGAGCGGTCTCTATGAAGTTGGACCTTGAGCATGCCGAATTGATGTTTTGCAAAGTGACACAGGGAATTCAGACGAGGCTCACGTCAAAGTTGAGACTGGTGCCTTTTCAAAACAGTTCGTGTCCATGCACTATTCAAGCAGTCAACAGGGGCGCTAAACACGCAGGATCTCACTTCAGTGCGATGGGAATTTTGAACAAGTTGGGGAGGGGTACCGGGAGAGGTACCCGGGGAGGGAGTGAGTCTTTGTAATTGTTGCTGGAGGGAAAAGTGATGAGGTTTGTGGATGCTATCAGTGAAGTGTGCTTGCTAATTTATGAAGGACAGGCTGTTTATACAATAAATGTCTTGATAATCATTAATATGGTGTTAGTCCGTATTCAGTGCCATACCAGTGAAGGCTTAAAATCTTGAAACTTCAATATGTGAAGGAAATGCTGCCGTTCATGACACACCACATTACAAAAAAAAGCTTAATTTTGTTATTTCTTAATGGCCATTTGAAGCGAGGCAAATTGAGTTCAATGACTTTATGAAGTGAAGGCCAAAGGAATAAAAAGTAATGTTTCTATGTCTCCCTTGCACTGATTTACCCTCGGACCAACGTTCTATTGGGTGGTAATTTCACTGTATATTATCGTGTCTGATTTGAGCCCTTTACCCTACTTTAGTTTAAACCAGTGCTATTAATATTTGTTGACTTCTTTCTGTCCCTCTATGTGCCAATGAGTATTTTTGATTACAAAATGTGATTGTAGTTGGCTAAAGTTGTAATAATTATTGAAATTGAAAATTTATTACTAAGTTGGTCGTTTTGTTTGGTTCAGTTAAGTTTGAAAAACAGTCCCTTCATTTGACGTCTTTAACCATTTGTCTTTGACCCTTGTATTAAATATGATGTTGGAGAAGTGAAGGAAAAAAAATTACTTTCTTTCGGTCTACGTGTTTCAGAGACTTTCTGGAAAATAGTTAACAGAATTTGTTTTGTTCCCACTTGAAAAACTGTTTTGTAAATATTAATATTTTGTAGTGCATACTATACCTCTCTTTCTCTGGTGTTAATTTTGTTGTTTGCAACCTTTGTCTGTAACCTTGATTCTAGTGTTCTCTCACTGTTCACACAGGCTTTTTTTCCCCCAGTTCTACAGTGCAGGAAAGATATGTAGTGCGAAGGCATTGTCTGTGTGTGTATTAAGCTAAAGTTGCACTTACGAGAGGAGCAGATCTGGGTTTACATGGAGGCCATGGCCTCTGTTGCCCCTGGTCTTTGCCTTGGTTCCCTTTCAAAGGTCCTATAGTCTTCAAGGTTTTCTAATGGAAGTGCCCTTTGCAACATGAAAATAGTTTTGCACTCTCAAAGATGACATTCAAAGCCCGGATGACCAAGATACATTGGGGTTTGTTTGATTAGCTTCCTCTGGTCGACCCAGGTCTGACCCCCAGTGTGTTGGTGTAGATTTGGCGTCATTGTTGTGGCTCCCCCCGTGTCAGCCTTAAGTGCCCTGCATGTGGAGCGGTTTACTCCGGGCTGACCCAGGTCCATGACGTCATGACGAAAAACTTTCTCAATGGCCACCATTTTGTTTGTAAGTCAGCGGGACAATTTCAGGAAGTTCAACACACATTTTCACCCTTAAACTAGCAACTTTGTGAGCATTAAGTATTCTATTATTCGAAGATGCCTACCTTAGTATCACTGTGTGCTTGTAAAATAATTTAATGTTGCAGTTTTACCTTCAGAATAATTATTTTACGATCTTTTTGTGAATCCGTGAAAAGTTTCGCTCGTAACGCACACAATGAAAGTAGTTCCGATTGGCTTTCCAAAGATGCATTGGTGTGAATGCTGGGAGAAATTTGTGTTCGATTAGCTCATATCAGGGGCTCACCTGGATGAGCACACCGGGGTCCACCCGGGGAAGCTTATCGAACACACCCATTTTTTTGCATGTTATGAACTTCAGTCATATACATCAACCTGTGCGCCAGCACTGCTAGTAACATAGTGTGTTTGAATTTGCCATGGTGTATTTGCCAATTAATCTCTATCAAACCCCCATCTGTCATGCACAGTCACAAACACGGCCCAATATCATGGCTCTGCTAACTGCGAAGTTCTGTGATTGTGTAGTCACTGTTCTCTGCTTAAAAGGGTTAGTGTAGGGCCCAATTTTTATAGAAGAAAAAGTAGCTCAAAGAAGCACAACAAAACTATGCTTACCAGAATATGCTTACCAGCCAAAATACCATATCACATGTACAATCTGCGACAGGTACACTGCCTGTTTTTGCTTAGCAGAAAACCTTTAAGCAATATTTTCTGCTTAAGCAGTTCTATGAAATCGGGGCCCAGATCTGTGCTAGCTGTGCAAGTGAAGATTCGAAATGTAAGGTGTGTTTGTGTGCTAAGTCAAATCAGGCCCACATGTTTTTGATTTCAGAGGGTCTTTTGTTACAGCAGTGATATTTGAAAAGTAGTATACGTGTTCAGCTAATTATTGATGGCAAACGTCAAAGGTGCACCCAAAAGATATCTTTGGCAGGGGCTGAGAAACAGTGGTTGCCTTTGAGGGGGGCCAGGTAGGGGTTACGGGGTGGTGGCTAAAGTAAAATGTAATTTAAAAACACTGATAGTGAGCGCACAACCCTCGCACCTGACCCAAATGCCTAAAATTTTCATTTTTGTAAACATTTCCCTTCCCTTTTTATTTTTTCTCTCATAAACAAAACACCAATAGTGAGCATGCATCCTTGCCCCCCCCCAAAAAAAAATGCCTTGAACGTTCATTTTTGTAAACAATTTCCTTTCCCTTACTATCCCCCCCCCCCTAAAAGACAGCACGCCTTTGGTGTGGGGGGCTTGAGTGTGACAACAACTTATTTCGGGGTAGGGACAGCAAAGATGACTGCTGCTAACAATGTACTGCCAAGTTAAAAGACATTAACACCCTTGCATCGTGTGCCCTATTGGTACCTAGTCCACAAATGGAGCCTTTTTGCGAACCCTGGCCTTGGGGGCCCAGTTCTGTCATGACCACCTCAAGTAGAAACTTACAAGCTTATTTTCTGTCTCTCTCTGAATTCTGCCAAGATGTGTAGTTTATACAGTAGTGTGGTTTTGTACTTTTTCTTATCATCTGTTGTGATTGAAATACTCAAAACTGAAATTAATCTATGTAAAAAGAAATTGTTTCTGTCTTAGGTCACTTTAATATAAATGGCCAGAGGAACGTACGGTTTATAGCCCACTTTGTTTTGTTTTGTACCAAGAAGTTGTAGTGTATTGAATTTAAACAAAGACACACTGAGATAGTTAAGTTGATAATTGAGCCTTTTTTTATTGCAGTATTATTACTCACAACAATGCCTGCAGCTTTCACGTTACATCCAGACTGGCTGTAAAATTCAAATGTTGAATAATACGTGTTGTATAATATGACGTTTGTGTGAACTTGTTGAAGCCACGTTTTTTCGATGCCAACTTTCTTCTAAAAAAAAAAAAATTATCTCAACAAAATTGTGTAACGCTTTGTGAGTATCATTAAATGGTATGGGGCTACTTCCATAGAGCTGCTAAGAAAAAAAAGAAAAGAAAAAAAAACATGCTTAGCAGAAATGTGTTACCAGCCAAAAACACATTGTGATGTACATTAAATGTGACCGGTTCCATGCAAAATTTGCTAAGCAAATGAATATGTTTAGCTGTATTAGCAGCTCTGTGAAACTTGGCCCAGGCTTTGTATGTGTGTCAAAGGGAGTTATGAATTTTATAATGCTTGAATGACAAACAAATTAATAACTTCAGTGGGGTCTGTGACATTTCTACCCTGGTCTTTGGACTTGTTTAATATACTTTATTGACATTAAAATGATTAAAAGAGAAACAACAAGATTTGATCTGCAACTTTAATCAGTGTTCATGACATCCGTTTCTTTTGGAGTCATCTAGTACATGGTATATAAATCAGCTAATTTCCTCATTGCACCTTCACAAACACAACTCTGTCATTAAATTTCTGTCTGTGAGAGACATCGTGTAGGAATTTTTTTTTAAAACGCCACAAAATGATTGACCTTGTTAAATCATGAAGTAAAAGGAAAACCACACTATTTCGAGGGATATTTGTCGGATCATCATATTCTGCTTTTAAAAACATCTTTCCATAACAAATATGATAGCCTAAGATGCCTAATCCAAAGGCAACATGTCTCTTTAACAGTTTCCTGTCCACCCAGCCTGAGCCAAGTTTCATAGAGCTGCTTACAAAGTAGAACATACTTTTCTGCTGAGTGAAATTAGGCAGAAATCCAATCGCAGATGGTACACGTGTGATAGTATTTCAGCTGATTAACTTTTTCTGGTAAGCAAATTGTGCTTAGTTACTTTTTGCCGCTCTTTCAGGGCCAAATTTCAAGTGTCTCTGCTTAGTGTAGTGAGACACAAAATTGGGCCCTTGCTTTTTACTAACATGTAAGTGAAAAAAATACACTCACATCGTGTGCACAACATCGGTAAGTTGAAAAAAGAAATTGCCTTGCAAAATATTTTGAAGTTTAATTTACATAATTATTTAATGGCTCTTCAAACTTTAAGGGCGAGGAATTTACAAAATTCTTCTGAAGCCGATAGGTCCGAGAGTACTGGAGGTAGCTGCATATGCCCATTACGCCCAATACGCCTTATTACATTCATATCTACAAAGGGTATATGATGAGTAGATGGTATTTCTCTCTTGATGTGTCATCAGAGCCTGTGAGTAATGAATAAAAAGAAAAACAATAGAGTGTAAATAAATCACAAAGGATTATCAAATTGTTTATTGGCATGAGAAGGCTGAGCACTCAAGTGCACTAGACTCAAGCTCTGGTGTTTCTGATCAGTAGAGTGTTGGTTCGAGTCCTGGTCATGCCACTTGTGTTCTTAAGCAAGGCACTTAACCATCACTGCTTCGTCCTTTGGATGGGACATAAAGCCGTAGGTTCTGTGTGTTTTGTAATGCACGTAAAAGAACCCCAGTACACTCTTCACTAATAGAAGGGGTTTGTTGCCCCGGTGTTTCTAGCAGTGGCTGCTGAATGCGCTGCAGCACCTTGTAAACCCTTATCAAGGTGCTACATAAATCAGTCTCATAATTCACAAAATCAAAAACCCGTCTTCAAATGTTACTCTTCGTTCAAGCGCCTTGAGTACCTTATTGGTAGATACGTGCATGCGCTATCTGAGACTATAGCTGTTAAATATTTATTTAAAGCAATGTTTAGCTGTTGCAATCTGCTTGCCAACAACATTGTCCTTGCATGGATGTAGAAAGTGGTTATGGCCTGACATGGACTCCAGCAGCATCTTTCTCAATGGCTAAAAGAGCCTTTGAGCGAGACACTGCTAGCCTGAAAACATGAGGCCATTACAATTCAAGTAACAAGCATTTACATCATGCCAAGAGACACCCCCCTAATTATTCACGTTAACTTCTCATGTTCGTTTGCCTCTGTTATCACTTGCCCTTTGAACTCACTTCTTAACGATCTGTATAACGTCTTCATCACAAAGCAAGTGCTCTTTGCCAACCTTCTGGGGGTTGTGCTTGACCGAGGAGCCCCATACTAAGGCACTGAAAAAGAACATACACCAAATAGAAAGAATCTTTAACAAAAAACTAGAAACATCTTTTTGTATTGTTGCTTTTAAACCCTCCTACTCTTGATAAAATTTTCCCAGCGAGTTGACCAACCATTTGAAACCATTGGGCTGCTGTGGAACTTTGTGGAAAGAGCCAGTTGGTGCAGGAGAGTGCCACAATGTACCATACCTTCCAGGCTAGCATTGGGTGCATGGGTTTCTTCTGTTTGTACAGCTGGTATTATGAGGAAACCCCATGGCTTGTTTACTGTGGAATTTTGTGGAAACAGCCAGTTGAGCAGGAGAGCTCACTAGGGTTTTAAATTGTGCAATCCTACCAGCACGAACAGTCGCCCAAACCTGCTTGATGAATTGCACCACTTCGGAATGGAGTGAGATTCGAACCCAAGCTTTACTAATGAATTGACTGACAAGGCAAAAGAAGTTGCTGACCCTCGCTACAAGCACCTAGTCCGCAGACTGAACTAGATTCTGGACATTCAATCCAAGCCAACTTACTACTTGAAGTCCTTCATGATGCTCTTGTGCAAGTTGTTGCAGAAGTCCTCGATGATGCAGTGGTCAATCTTGAGGATGACTGGTGCCTCATAGTCTGGGAGCTGACCCTTGGGTTTTGTGTATCTGTCGAGGTCACAAGGATTAGGTATGCATGTAAAGAAAGATATCTAAAGAACGATACACAATACATTTTAAACAAGTTCTGCCTATCATTTTTGTTGACAGCTTCACAGTGAAACATGTCTTGGTCAAGTGGATATCTGGGTGATGAGAAGGAATTATAGCTGACACAGGTTTCACGACTAAGATTTGAATCCACACTCCGATGACATTGCTCCTCTATATCAACACAAATTTTTAGGGAACTTGAACCATGAACTTGTAATCACAGCATTGCGAATTGGACATTCTAACGGCTGATCCTAGGAGGATAATCCCATTCATACGTACATTCTGACCAGCTTAAGATAATCCCACATCTTCTCCAATAGGTCATCAAAGTTCCACTTGTGGTGGGCCGAGATGGGTACGCAGTGAGGGATCTTGTAGATGACGTCAAGTTCCTGAACAGGCAAATGATGCAACTTTAACTACAAGTTCTTAAATATTGTGAATCTTTACACTCCGAGATCCAATTCAAGACGAATCGTTTCTGTACTTCGGTCACTGTATCTCACTCGATTCCAAGATCTTTTGTCTTACATCATAATAAAGGGTGCTAACAAAAAACAGATGTAATCTGTTATAACTGTATCAAACAAACATTTTCAAAAGGACTTCTACTTTTGCTAATTATTCTGGTGAAGCTACGATTCCAGTGTGACATTGTGACATTTTAGGAATCCTCCTTCAACCTCACCTCTATAGAGATCTGATCTATCTTATTCAGTACGTAGATGCAGGGAACGTAGACACGGTTTCCCTCCACAACGTCGATAAGATCATCTGTGGTGGAGTCAGCCCTTAACACCACGTCGGCATTGTGGATCTTGTACTCGGCGAGGATCGTCCTGACCAGGTCGGTGTCTAGGATCGACTGGGTGCAGGTTGTGGTTAGGTTAATACCTCCTTTCTCCTTCTTGCGGAAGCCGATGTTGGGCGGTGTCTTGTTTAACCTGTTAGTGAGGATATGATGGTAATGGAATACTTTGAGGAAATTGTCAATGACTATTTTGTGAAAAGGGTAACCTTTTCACCATTTACCACTAAATGCCAGATGACATGCATAAAGGTAAAACTTGTACTGATTCACAAACTGTAGTCAGATTAACCCTATTAAAAAAAAATGTTGACAGGTATCCAGCAGAGGCGTTTAACTCTCGGACATTCCATTACATAGTGTGCACAGTGCTTGCACTCACCGTGTTATGCTTATTTGTCCCACAATAAAGAGGGACAAAGGGTACTGGAATTCATGCTCAGAATTCTCCCTTATTCTGGGGCTTATTGCGTAACCCCCCAACTCCAGACCTCTGTTCTTTTGTCAGACAAACCTGAATTCTGAGAGATCATTAGGCTGCCACCATTGTAGTCGTCGTTCCCGCATGCCATGGTCAACTATCGGCCATGGCTGACACGGCTAATGTTTGGTCGATTCACGGTCAGCAAAAGCCATTATTTTCTCAATTTAGAAAAAGGAATTCCCGCAACATTTTATGAGAAAGTTTGTTGTCTATACTTTAATAAGTCATGGTTTCATAGTGACAACAATATTCCTCACCCCCCCCAAAAAAAAATAAATAAATAAATAAAAATAAGGAACTTCCAAAAACTACATTCGCCTGTGAGCACCAACATGTTTAGGAAATCCCAGTGGTCTTGGGCCTTACCTGATGCCAAAGCCTTCCAGTTCATGCTCCAGTAGTTTCTTGTGCTTGAGGGGTTTAAGGACATCAAGTACCATAAAGATTATGCTACATGTCCTTGCAACTGTAACAATTCAAACACAACAAAGTTAATACTCGTGGTCTAGTGGTCTAGGCACCTGGTGTTCTGGGTTCGAATCCCAGGTCGCTGTGTCTGTGCCCATGAGCAAAACACTTCATCATAGCTTTGTTTTCATATAAGAATAATTTTTATAGGCATGTTAGGTCGGTGGTTGTTCATTTGAAAAAGGATAACAATTTCCTCCGGGTTGTGTGTTTAGTAAAACTTAGCACACTGTCCAAGAAATTTTGAAGACAAGAGAGAGAGAAAAAGTTGACTCTTACCAGCGATGACCTGACGACCTCTTCCCTTTCCATCTTTAGCGCCCTCAATGATACCAGGAAGATCGAGAAGCTGTTTGGCAAGAATGTCAATTTCAAAACAGGATTTGTTTTAGGAGGGTTTAGGTTTGTGTCCATCCAGGATGGCTCTACAGATTGACCTTATTGGTGAATTCTCAAACATGTGTGTCATCAAAAAGGCTGTACTTGTTGAAGCAACAATGATGCAATGAGGCTGTGGTCCTGTGGTCGAGTGGTTAGACAGCAGGACTTGTAATCACAACGCTGTGGGTTCAAATCCCGCCAAGCTATCCACTGATTTATGAATGACTAGAATAAGTAACTCAATCCCTATTTATTGAGTTGTGTAATTCATAATCCTAGATGTTAAACCAATGTTTGTATGAGAGAGATCAGCCCTCTCACACTTGACAAACATTCCTTGTAGCGGGAAAATGTTGTTGAATTTTGTACACTCAAATTGCCAACCTTGGCAAACTCCAAGAAAATATCAATTTCCAAGGAAATAGCCACCTCTGCATGGGTAAGGTGTTAACTGAGATGGGTTGGCATATCAAGGGTTATGTTTTCCCAAGAAAAACGTATGAATTTAAAATTGTGTGGCAGTAGGGCTTAAACTTCCCCTAGTTTTACACAGCGGGGCATACTATAAAATACCTGTACTTTGGCCCCCTTGTATCTGATGACCCCAGGCACGGTGGTGAGGGTAGTGAATTCATAGGCAGCTACTTCAGAATAAACACCAGCAAGATTGCTCAGAAGCGTTGATTTACCAACAGACGGAAAACCTGTTAAGATGATCAATTAACATACTTCAGTTTTAATTTGATGTTCAGAATTCCATAGTTTGCTAGTTCTTTAATTAAACCCTTTCGACACCATTTCAGGCCTTGACTTACACTGAGGCCATGAGCCTCTGTTGCCCATGGTCTTGGCCATGGGCCTCTGTTGCGCCTCCTGGTCTTGGCTTTGGTGCCCCTCCTGGTCTAGGCCTTGGTGCCCCTTCAAAACTTCCCATAGACTTTAAGGTGACAAAAGATGGCAAAATGAAAAATGTGAGATTGCTGTTTACCCAGGATAAGTAGCGTTGTTTTTCCTTACCGACAAACCCTATTCTAGCGTCTCCTGTTTTGGCTACATCAAAACCTTCTCCCGCAGGTCCACCGCCTCCCTTTGGTGTGATCAGCTCTCTTCTTAATTTGGCCAAGCGGGCCTTGAGCAGACCAAGATGAGCACTTGTGGCCTTATTCTTTTGTGTGCGGGCCATCTATGATGAGGAGAATAAAGACAAAATTGCTTAGAACCTAAATCTGATTAGATTAGATTTCTTTTTAGACATCCCAGCTGCGATAATCATAACTCTTCGTCACACTCCTTCAAAGAGTTATGGTTATCACAACTTTTGGGAGAAATTTTTAATGTAAAACACCGTCCATTGCTGTACTTTTAAAGCAATTGATTGGTAACTGTTTTGTGTGTTAAGTAAAGTAATATAATAATCATATACATGTAAATGATACTCTCGTCTTCTGAGGGATGTACCATTGGCATTAAAACTATTCAAAGATTTGAATATTTGTTATGTTTAATTCCATGCAATTTTGCTTCTGGTAACCAATTGGCATTTCAATCAACCATATTTAAATAACAACAATGTTTGTGACTTTGTCATCCATGATTTAACCAAAACTAGTGTACTTAGAAAATGGCATCTCATCTTAACATAACAAACAGTGAGTAACACAGTTGGTTGGGGGTTTTTTTTTGGGGGGGGGGCCCGGGCAGCTAAAATCAGGTTTTTATCAAAAATTTAATTATTTACAAAGAATAAAAAGATTTAATTTCGGTCTGCCGTGGACAAATAAACACAAAATTAGACCGTCCCACTCCCACGTTCAATAATTCACATTAATGGAATTGCGGTTTATGGTGCACTGTGTGAGTTGATTGCCAATTTTTTGCAATGCTATGCTGCATGCTATGCTATTGCTAGACACCACCATCATTGTCAATCAATCTCCGGCAAAAACATGTGGCACTGTCGTGACGAAAGAGACAGCCGCCGGAGTTGATCGCACGATTTCTAGCCGATTTACCCTAAATAATCGAAGTAAATAAAGAAGGAAAATGACACTAAATGTAACAAACCTCGGCCTCGATCTCCGAAATTTTCTCTAGAATCCCCATTTTGGAGAGGATTAGATACACGATTGAAAAAGGGAAGACGTGAGCCAATATTTTAATATTAGCCGTCTATTGGATTTGGGACCAAATCTATTTCATACTTGTTTCCAAAGGCTGCGCGCGATATCGTCCCCTAGATTTGCCATTCATAATTAATGCACCAATATCCTGCACTATCATGGGAACAAGGTTTTAGCTACATGTTCTAAATTGAGCTGAAGCTAGCCG
>CM021532.1:7524397-7534517 GCA_010994315.2 Pisaster ochraceus
CTTTCTATTTTTGCTGACAGGCTGTGAAACAAATAAAGAAATGAATAAATTATGAGTGGAAGAAGAAACCATCCAAAAATAACAGCCGTGGTGACTGTGTCCTAAATAAGTGCACTGTGGTCATGGGCATGCGGTGTGGTTTATACCGACCATTAGCATGACCTTATTAGGGTATCGTGACATTGACTACGGTCTCATCCAGTTTGTCTAGCCACTGTGTGTAAACAAACCCTGCAGTGCTTGGCCATCCTGTCATGTTCCCTGTATACACACTATGGCATTAATAGTTATAATTCTGATTTTGAATGGAGGGGACCAAACTTTTTATTTCTTCCAACCTCAGTTTGGTTTGGTTGAGTGTATGGAATAAAATCAAGATCAGTGGATAATGAGGAAGACTTTGACATATTTGTGTTTGAAATAAAACTTTTACAAGTCCATTTTGACAATTTTGTATTATATAAAGAAACTAAAGATCCCTTTGATCATGAACAGGGTTGCAATTTACTACTCCAGCTTTTTACTATGAGATATTAAATTGTCTACAGTTTCTTGGTTTTTAAAAAAAAATTTTTTTTATGGGTTTGATGTACAGGGAGGAAACAGCTCAATTATACCATATTATTACAATATAATTAGTTTTTACCCTAACACCGATGTGTATTAAGTACTATATACTCAATACTTTCCTGAGTTCTGTGAAAAACCCACAGGCAAATCACTCGGGTGGGATTCGAACCCACGACCATTGCATTGCTAGAGCAGATGTCTTACCACTAGACCACCGAGCTAGCCCGGAGGCTAGAGGCGGTTTGAATCCTTAATTGTTTAAGCAGCGGGCACCGCAATGATTTAATAAATGTTAATTTTGCATCGGGGATAAAAATTACAACTTGTTTTTACCCTTACACCGATGTGTGTTAAGCTCTATATACTAAGTACTTTTCACAGAACTTCTTTATCCCCGATGCAAAATTAACATATTATTGACAATCGCCATCATATTCCAAAAATATCTGGGAAAATGATCGGTAAATGACATAGAAAATTTACACCGTATCTGCACACTGTCAAGTTGTGATTAAAAATTTGTTCCCAAACTAAGGCATTTTGTTGTTGTACGTCTGTGCCTGACCAAAGCATCTCACATTACACTTAGTTCATCCATGATGAGGGAGAGCGTTGTGTTTTACCCTCATCCACTACGTGGCCTTTAAGCCTTCTATAGGGTCCATGCATCTTGTATCATCAAGCTGATAACATTGGTAGGCGCCCAGATACTAGGCTAGGTGGAGGTCGGCGTAATTGTGTGCAGGTCTGCCCGCCGCAATATCAGATGTGTTCAATCTTCTACATTCCACTCTCTCTCTCTCTTTCTATCTCTCTCTTTGGATGATTATTATCAACTAGTTATGCGGCCACGGAAAATGCTCTGACTGCTGGAGTACACGTTAACTTTGAGTCCGTCACTGTCAGATATTTAAGATGCTCCGTCCTGGCTACTGCATCTTGGTGTTTCTGTACACACTGCACGGACATCCTAAGTGTTGTTGTGGGCCATGAATTGGTTGTGCAATGGCCGGGAGTCCACGCAACAGTTTTCTTGTGGAGAAAAGACTCTGGATTGATAATGCGCCAGCGCTGGAAAAGATCGGCGGGTGTTTGAGTCAGTTGAGCGGGGAATTAGATTGTTTGTGTGTGACATCCCTTGACTTAAGGTACAGTATGTGTGTAGGATGGACGGCACATTTGACAACACGAATGGAATGTTCCATTAAGGTTGTACGTTGAGGACATGGCGGTGATGTGAGTTGGTTGCACTGAGGGGTTTGGGTCGTCCTCCGTTTTTGCCCAAAGTTACTTGTATGTTAAAAACTACATCATATTTGAATGCTGATAAGTACATTGTATCTAGAAAATGAAATACATTTTATCTTGAGAGCTTTGTGGTTGCTATTGTGGGAAACATAGATTGAGCAAACTTGTAATTTTAAGGTCATGTTCAAATTGACAACCATGGGAGTGGTTATAACTGGAAAGTTGAAAATTCTTAAGTCTTCAATGTTGCCATCGCAGCCAACTGCCAAAGTCACTTGATTCGGACGCTGCCTGAGACTTTTATTAACCGCCATCTTTGTCATATTCCCTGTGTATATAAGCAATAATATACATACTGATTGTCTCCATACCAAGAAGGGATCAGACTAGTTTTTCTCTTCTGGTCTCATTTCGTCACATTGACTGGAGAATCATGAATGCAAGCATAGTAAATTTAAATGCAATTGTTCTTAAAGTGCAGTGGCAATAGTAAATTGCAAACTGATTTTTCATACACCATTAAAGGGGTGAATGCCATATATCATGTTATATGTGTTTAATGGCATGTCTGATTGTGCCATTGGAGTGTAGGTTCAATTCCCAGTTATGACACTTGTGCCCTTGAGCAAGACACTTAACCATAATTTCTTCTCTGAACCAAAGTGTACAAATGGGAACCTGCGAGGTCTGAGGTGGTTTGCATTGAATTCAACCCCTAGTTTCTTGCGCTAATAAGCAGCTTGCGGTTGTCATGGTTGTATGCTCTCTTGGGAGTTGAGAACATTTGAGGATTGATCAAAATACACATGTAAGGTTGATGAACAGGGTACTTATGTTGTCAAGCACCTTGGTCTAGCTACCAGCTGCGAACCCCGTAATAATGTTAGTATTACTGTATTCTACCCTTCCAGCCTCGCTTTGGTTGAATTGAATTGGATGAGAGAGGAACAAAATGGCTGTGTTATTATAAAAGTCTACACCATACATCTCCTTTAATGCTGATTGACAGAGTAATCGTTATTATTGCGCACCACACATTATGACATGTTTGAATTTTTACACCTACTGTACAAGCAGGCGGGTTAATAATGAGATCCAAGCATTACCCCAATGTAAGTACATGAAAATGACTGTGAGGGGCGGTTAACGGTAGGGGGAATATACATCAAAAATAAATAAATTAGTTCCTAATCACCATGTAAAACCGACCGGGAAGATATTCATATTGTTGCATACATGTATTTCATTCTGTATCACGGATCAAACACAATCATTTTTATCCCAATGGAAATTCATCATCATGTGGACATCTAGACGATTTTAGGTTTCAATTCCTGGAATGTATGTTGTCAAATTACAGTTCGTTCATATGTACGTAACATTTTACTGATATTTCAATGTTGTCCTTCAGTTATATTAAATGTATCAAACTCATTTCTGTCACAATACTAAAATATTCTGTTGGAAACAATTGAACAGTAGCATTGAATAACTACCTCTTTATTAAAATACCACACATTATTGCAGGATAAAATATTAATATCTGTTTGCAGAATTTGTAGAATTTAATCAACTGTAGTTTTAAAAACTATGCATGGGTATAAACATTCAAAGTGCAGCTTACTAAAGTACATTGTGCACACGTTTCATGAAGTTTTGCAAGAGATGTGTCAGTCAACATTTAAAATAGTTTGAGGTTGAACAAAGCAAAACTGACCAGAACAAGACTTGAACCTGCGACTCCATACAAATGTGCTGGGGGTCTACCAACTGAGCTAGCCAGCCCTATTTTGTCCCAAGGTTTTAGCCATGATTTGGTAAAAGGGTGTCCAAATTTTGCTGGAAATTTAAAAACTGGGTGACCAAATTGTTCACTTACAATACATTTTTATGTAAATGACAGATAGAACAGGGTGTCCAAATTTAAAACAGGGTGTCCAAGAGACACCCAGACACCCATAACACAATGATTTTGTCAATACTTTTGTTCTGGGATTCAATATTGTATTTACCTTAAGACTCTTCTGATTCACTATTTTTGTTTACACGGAAGCAAAACCTGAAGTTTACACAGACCTTTTTATAATCTACATGTATGATGACCAGTTTAATCACATGCTTCGATGTAGTACTATTTCCGTGCGTGGTTCCTTGTTGATCAAATAACGTGAACGGCTCAGTTTCGACGGCCAAAGGATTTCCCCTTTCGAGTATTTAGATCATTCATTGGAAGTCCCAGTTGCACATGATCTGATGATGGCTGGGTGGCAGTGACTGAAGTAGCCCAGATGGAAATACCATGCGGCTGTCATCACAGCTGAATCTGCTATTGCACAAACTTGTACCCATATACGGGGACGTAGAGTTTCCCTTCCTCGAGTGAATTTGTTGTTTTTATTTCACGAGCATTTTAGTTCGGTTCACAAAAGAGTATCGTATAATTTCGAAGGGATGGCTTCAACAGATGTTCCACATTTGCTATGCAATGAGTTTTTTAGATCCTTTGCCCTCACAAGGTATGTTATGTATTGTGAAGGAATCAAACTTCTTCTGTTTTTTGTTTTTTCATTTACAACAAATCGTGGAGTCACTGAAAGGATCTTGGAGATCTGTATGAATGTCTATATTTGCAACAGAAGTTTCATCATTTGATTTCTCTGTGGCATGTACCACAGTATCTTGGAATTCAACTTCACTTGGTTTGAGAGGGCAAATATTTTTTCATGTATGGCATGTTGTGGCGGAGCTGTCTAGTTCATCAGACCCAAGCTCTGTTGTTGCCAGCGTAACTGCTAGTCAGAGTCGAGTAATTTCAGCAGTGGGCCAGTAACCTCAAGACTAGTCAAGGGTTACAATTCCTTCCAAACAAGTACTGTACATTAAAAAAAATAATAGTAACAAACTTCTGATAATGAAGACTCAAGGTTTTTAATTCCAAATGTCCTGAAAGTGGAGTTATCTTGAAACTCAAGCGCAGCTTTAAGACTACTCAGAGAGCTGCGTATTTAGAGAGTTCAGACTGAGAGGTTTCTTGGTCACGTGGGTGCTGGATGCCATTTTTGGTCCAAATATAGCACAACCCAGTATGCAGTCTAGTTTAGCACCATGTGGGTGCATGCATTGTTGGGGTTTTTTTCCTGACCAAAAATGGTTTCTAATGGAAGTTGTCGCAACTCTCTCGATACACAGCTCTGAGACTATGCGCCCATGATACTCTCGTTTTCTGTTTGTGTCTTCAAACCTACAAGAGGAGGATGGGGTGGTGGGGGAGGGCTTTTCAAGCATCTTTATAGGTGTAAAAATGTTACCACAGGTGTAAATCTGTACCTTAAATTTAACCCTTTGTTGTTCTTTCAACTCTTTCTTGTTTTTTTAGATGCACAGTGTGTAATAACAAGTTATCGTCGTGGTACTTTGAGAGAGATGGACAGTTATACTGCAGGCAGGACTACCTGGCCAAGTTTGGAGAAGCGTGTAACGGCTGTGCGCAAATCATAACCGGACCTGTCATGGTGAGTTTGTGGATATGAAATGTGTCTCTGGCTAGGGCTGTGGCTGTTTGGTTCGTGCGGATACACTGATGTAACCATTCAGTGTACACACTAGCCTTAGCCATATAGTCATTGGTGGTGGCACAGCCAAGACTAATGTAATATATTCATTTGATTCAGCATCAAGAAAAACAATATCATGTACCTCCAGTGTTCTTTCTAAGTCTGCTGGCCAAAGGCCACTTAAAACACCTGACGACCAGTCTGGCTGGCTAGTTCAGCGTTGAAAAGCATCCCTATCTCATTTGAAATATGGACTAGTGAAAAAGCTGGCGGACTAGTGAAACGGTAGCTTGTCCTGCTGGCTAGTCTCTGAAAAAGTTAAGGGCAAACCGTGACCTCAACCAACAATTTATTTAGTGAGTATATGGAAGAGATTGTAGAGACAATTGATAATTTAAACATTCTCAGAAGTAGACAGGGCTGTGTAATTTTCTTTTGGGTTCTGTTGGGGGGGGGGGGAACGCAAGGGACAGAGATAGAATTTATTTACCCACAACCTGCTGCAGTTGTCGTCTTGTTTACCCAGTGAGCTGTTTTTCAGGTTACACTTGCCCAGTTACATACCAGAAACGCAAGCTCTTTTGTGTATGTACGTGTAGGAACTTTTGACTTTTGTGGGGGAGAATGTAAGTTGACAAAGGACACCATTTGAGAGGAGACATATTGTCCTCTTTTGCACTGAGCTTGTTCATTTAAAAGAAGCAAATTTCCTGACATTTACCCAATGCTAGAAGTAGCTAAGTTCCATGTACTTGCTACTTTTGAGTTCTGTGGGGAAAATATTCGCATGGATTTGTATCCGTACCCTGCCGGAGGCTTAGCTGGGATTCTTTACCTTAGAGACAAAAAGGAGCCAAGCTCAGTGCTAGGTACTTTTGATTTCTTTGGGGGAAAAATCCATGTGGACTAGGACAGGATTTGCACCTGTACCCTCCCGGAGGTATCACTATAAGCTCCTTTACCTCTGTGATTGCACAGTGATATGAAAAGCTTACCTACTTCTCGATTCTTGCTCATTTTTTTGAAGTAGCAAAGCTGAATTCATGTGTGCTTAGTATTTTCATATTCTTTCGGGGGAAAATATCCACATAGACTAGGACAGGATTTGCACCCGAGCCCTGCTGGAGGCATTGCTAGGCTTCTTTACCTCAGAGATTGCCCAGTGACAGGAAGGTTACCGCTTGATTTTGTCTGTTTTATTAGAAATAGCCAAGCTTGGTACATATACTTGATATTTTCAATTTCTATGGGGGGAACCTTTACACGGACTAGGACAGGATTTGCACCCGTACCCGGCTGCCGGAGGCAATAGTGTCTTTACCTCTGAGATTGCTCAAAAAAACAAAAACACAACATATTGACTTTTAACCTGTCTATATGCTGTAGGCAAACAGTCTCTATATTTAGTGCGTTTAGTTCCGTGGGATGAAAAACATCCACATGGACTAGGGTAGGATTTGAACCCATAACCTGGGACCCATGGGAGACCAGTGGTTGCCACTGAATGGGTTGAAATGAGAAATAAATAAACAAAACCTGCCACAGGCACTGCTGTTAGGCTTCTTTACCTCTGATCTTGCAAAGTTAGAGTGAGTCTAAAAAGATCTTGAATTTAACTTTATCTTCGGGGGAAATAGGCATTTCTTGTCTTCTCTAACTGTGAAGTTGCCTTGTGACAAGGAGCTACATGAAACATCTTGAATGTAATCTCTCCTCATACTCCTAAATTGGCAAGCTGCATGTTCACCTTCATGTACTTATGCATGTATACTTGGGGGTTTTGAGTTAATGGGAAAAAATGCACATGGACTAGGCTCTGTGTGCACCGCCAAGCTGCCTGGCCAGTGCAGCAGTGACAAGAATCTGACTTTCTGAAGTTAATGTTTGTTGCACTTTGAGGAGCTCGTAGTTATACACACAAACCAATGTCACCCACCCTCAATTAATTTTGGGATTCCGATTTACATGTACCCTAGTCAGGGCTCGAATCTGGGAGGAAAATCCACAAGGCTGCAGGGCTTATAGCTTGAAATGTTTACTGGACCAGAATTGTTTTTCAGTGTTGTAACCGAGTAATTTTGCTCAAGTCAAGTCAAATTTTCACAAGTCAAGTCAAGTCACAAGTCAAATTGTTGCAAGTCAAGTCAAGTCACAAGTCAAATTGTTGCAAGTCAAGTCAAGTCACAAGTCAAATTGTTGCTAGTCAAGTCAAGTCACAAGTCAAATTGTTGCAAGTCAAGTCACAAGTCACATAATGTCCTGAAATAAGCCCACTCCCATGATGTTGTGACAAACTTATACAACAAACCTGTTAAAAGACCAGTAAATAATAATAAATTCAATCCATGAATCTTGCGCCCACATGAATCTTGCGTGCACTCAAAAACATTGGGATGTCGGCAGCGGCATCGTCGCCGAAGACTTGATTTTGCCACATTTATTTAAAAAAAATAATTGCATTGTCATAAAATCATACTTATACTCCCAAGTCATTTTTGCTTAAGTCAAGTCAAGTCTCATGTCATTTTCCCTCAAGTCAAGTCAAGTCCCAATTCAATGAAATTGGTGACTCGAGTCTGACTCGAGTCCAATTCAGCGACTCGAGTCAACAACACTGTTGTTTTTAGAAGACCAGAATCAAAAAAAAAAAGGAAAAAAAAAAAACCTTCTTGGGCTCTGGCTTAGGCACTGTTCGTCTGTTTGAAGCCCAATACCAGAAGTGTTTGCTTTAAATTACTTACACAGCCTGAGCCGGAGTCGGAGCCTTAGCCAAAGCCGTGATTTTGGAAAGGCCATACAAACCTTGGAAGACTGACAAAAGCAAATACGATTCAGAACTTCAGCCTATTAGAAAATGAGAGCATTTGCTTTGTTAATTTCAGTCCTTGGATACCTTTGAACGGCATCAGTGAAAAGTTTGAAACGAAAGGTCAATAAACAGATAAAGAGAGTCTGCAATACAGTGTAGTTCCTCTTTCGCCATTGTGACACAGTGTTATTTATTTGGTCCATGGACAAATTCCAAAGTTTCCCCGACGGTTTCCTGATGTGGCAACTATTGGACATTGAGTCATTGTTTTTTTTCCTGTTGTTGGTATACGTACAACTTCCTTCCTTCTTCCTTTCCATGTGTGGTTTGGTTTGTCTGAATATCTGTTCGGAGAATATTGACAGGTCAAATAAAGTTAAGATTTTGTTGTTGTTTTAGACTTGCATTTAAGAGCAGTCACTTTGTTTGGTTTAAATTGTAAAATTAATATTTAGGGTTCATTTAGCGGCAGGAAAAATAACAGTGGGGCAGGGGTTGAGGGTTTCTGTTTGGGATGGGGTGGCAGATATTTAGGCAGCAGAAAACAGGGTCAGAGGTTACCACAGAAATAAGCGTGTTACATCAGGTCACAGTTACCTACCGTCAATTTGATGCAAATTTTCCAATTATTTAAATTCTACAGTACAGAATTGTTGCTTGTAGTTCTACATTTCTTGTTTTTATGTACATACTTCTTTTTTCTTTCTTTTTTCTTACAATTTTGTTTTGTTTTGCCATGTCTTTTTCCACTACATTGTATACATGTAGCAATGTCTCATTATACAGTCGTGCTACAAGTTCATTTCAAATAGTTTAAAAGTGACATCTTTAAAAAAAATATTAATTCAAAAAACAAAACTCATTCTAAATTGTGTAAAATATTTGTACAGAGTGTGGATATTTTGTTCCCTAGTGTGGTCTAGGCAATTTCCTTTGTGCACAGAGTCTCAACACACATGGGAGCTGTGCATTGAAGTAAACAATTTTTGGTTGTTGATAATATCTGTGTTAATTTTTTCAAATTGGATGTTCACTTTTTGGGTGGGATTTGTGAGGCAATTAGTGTACATTCCCGTTCAAGCCTAATTTGACCCACAAAATTCCAAGAAGGAAAAAAAACAAGGAAAAACAAAAGTAGACAATGACCGATTCTGACCTACGATATCGTTGACTTGTTTATTTTTTAATCATCTGGTTTCAGGAAGGTGAAAAGTCACGACCACACAAAAACTATCCTACATATCAATCAGGCTTGGCATTAGTCCTGTTTTATTCCGATTTCCGATTTTAGGGACCTCAGAAATTCAAGATATGAAATAATATTTTAAAAAGTCTGTAAAGCCTAATGTGCATGTACAGTCGACTCTCATTAATATGAGGTCTGCCGGACTGGCCCGTTTTCCTTGTATTATCCGATCCTCGTCTTAAACGCAGCGCACTATTTACACGTCCATGTATACACACATTGTCATATTGCATGCACTATCTACCACACATGTCTAGGCTAGAATGGAGCGGTTGCTTCCTAGTACAGTTCTTACGAGCATCCTGTACACAAAAATATCAATGATAAATGCATTATTGTTGACTATGATCATAGATATTCAATATTTGGTATAACTCAAGATAAAAATCAAAGCAAAGTGATGTCAAACTTGCCGTTCATGTGACCATGATGTGACAGATTTGATACTGCGTAGCGCCTTTGCTGAACGTTGTTTTCGCTGGTAGGCGTCAGCATGTAAGCGAAGTAGCAATTCAAGCGTAGGTATAACGAGCGAAATGTTTCTGGTTTTCGGATTGGACGGAACCGCATGGCCGGTCCAATCTGAAAATAGTTTGGCAACCAAAATTATTTCCGAACCTTGACTGAACGGTAAGCTTGTACGCAACAATATTTTTCAGATCTCGCTACAAAAGTATGAAAAACAATACATTT
>CM021532.1:7535517-7546823 GCA_010994315.2 Pisaster ochraceus
CGCTACAAAAGTATGAAAAACAATACATTTTGTCATCATGGGGCCGCAAAAATAGCTTGTATTATCCGTGTTCTCGTTACGACCGTGCTCGTATCTTCCGTTGTTTTAGACATAGAAACACGCATGGGACAGTTCGGGACTGGTAAAATACCTCGTATAAACCAGCGTCTCGTATCTTTCGAACTCGTATTAACAAGAGTCGACTGTAGTTTGAAATTCTTGTTCATAAGATTTTTTTTCTCTCAAATTGTCCAGTGTTATTTCTGATCAATAAAGTTATGAAGTTAGTAAGTTGTATCTTCTTCTGGTCATGGGGGGGGGGGCCTCATTCACATGGGCAATGCGCCGATTGCCTCTGAAAAGTGACTGCTTTATGCACATGCCTACTCAGAAATATGCACAGTAAAGATATGTTTGGAAGCGATGGCTTATCAAATATAAAATTCTTTACACAGTCATCCCTAAACTGCATGTCATTTTAGAAACATATTGCAGGATCAAATAGGAATGAGAGGGGACCAGTACTCTAAAGACTTGATGCATCTTTTGATGGGTTACCAATATACGTGCGGTCATATAGTAGACCGATCAGAGGCCTGTGGCGTAATTAAACTTTTTTAGAAACTGTTTTGGTTTTTAATTTTTCTTCCTTATCTCGAGTTGTATATACTCGGAAAAGCTGATTAACTGTCTAAAAACCTCATAACGAGAATAAATTGGCGTATTTAGCGGGCATGGGCGGTCCCCAGGAAGTGATTTAAGCTCACAGGAAATGCCAACCAATTATAGGCAGCAAGGTTATTTAATAGCTTTGGCGTATACACCCTACAAGACAAGCGTATAAGCTTTCACAGATACAAGAATGAAACTAAGATTGAAACTTTGCGGTGCGAGACATTGTCAGAACTCTTCCTGTGTGAGTGTACGTTGGAGCTGATGTTTTTGTTTCGTTTTTGGAGTGAAATCTCTGTGTTTACCTTCAAGGGGCAAGTTTGTAACGTGACTTCACTTGGTTTAGAAATTTGTCATTGTAAACAGCTGTGAAATGTTAGGATGTACTTTTTGACAGGAACAACTTTGTGTGGCATGAACACTGAAACGGTCTTGTTCTGATTTAGAATTATGTGAGCGTTCTGGTACTCCTTAGGCACATGTTTTTGTAATTATAGTTTTCCCCCCTTTACCTGCAAATCTTTATTGGACTTGAAGTCTGAGAGACAGCTGTCCATTGTCTGACACAATCAAAACTTTGCCTTTTGCATTTGTTTGTAAAGTAATATTTAACAGGAAAAAACTTGACCAACTCAAGCATTTACTCAAGTATTTTCATATTATTATGTGTTAAAAACATACGCAATTGAAACTGTAGGGAATAAAACGTGACTAGAAATACCAACATATCGAAAACACCATTCATGTCCACTGGGCATTCTTCAGCCTAAGACCTGTAATTAAGAAAGAAAACCATGTACCCCCTTCCCAGTCAAGCCAGCAACCCCCCTTCCCCCCATCTCTGTCCCAAAAGCCCTATCCATCAAGTTTACAAGGTTTTATTAACCTAATCTTAAGAGTGGTGTGTTCCCATCGAGGAAGCGGCCATTAGCCCTTGGATTTCCAATCTCAGACAAGGGTTTCCTCTTTGCTGTCGATAGCTGGGGCCCCTCCTCACTTCTACTGAAGTTAGCGTAGGGGTCGAGTGCCCCCCGTTTTGTGCTGCTGACAGCTGCATTGTTTCCCTCTTGTGCTGATGAACAGTTTGGTTGTGACTTAGCCGTTGTTCTCGGGAGTTTATCAAAGTCGGGCAACATGTTCTTGTTACCATTCTGTTATTTCTTGTGGAAGAAGGTGAGTAGGGGTGACCCGCTTTTAAAAGAAAGCTGTTGTACGTGTAGATTCTCTCTAAAAGCTTCTTAACTTATGAACAAGTTGTTGATGTTATTGAGCAGTCACTCATACAAAGTTGGTGAAGTCCTGGATTATTTTAATTTTATTTTTTGAATTGTTTTTAGAAGGTTGGTAGGGCGAGTTACAAACTGTACAGTTCAAGACCCCAACTTGCCAACCAAAGCTTTGTGGCATTCCATTTAAGACTTTGTGTTGTTCTGAAATCTGAAGACAAAATTTGATGAGGTCCTGGATTGTGTTTTTGTTTTAACCGTTCTGTTATTTCCTGTGGAAGAAGGTACATGTTGGTGGAGGGTACCCACTGTGCGGTTCAAATGGCCAACTGCAGAAACGAGACACTTGTGGATTCTGTCTAAGACCACTGTTGTGTGAAATTAGAAGACAGTGTTGTTAGGTTACAAACATGTACCTTCAACCACCAGTGTGGATGTAAGCACGTCACAAACTATGACGCTACAAACCAATTCATCATAATGTTATCAGTAGAGTGTCTATGGTTTCCTGTGGTCAAAAACTGGAGATGATAAACGGAGAGTTTTACAAGGATGTGAGTGGGACAGTTGGCAGCCACAGAATGACCACTCTCAAATCTTGTTTTCAATTCCTCGCAGGTCGCCGGAGAACACAAGTACCACCCAGACTGCTTTGTCTGTATAAAATGTAGCACCTTCATTGGCGATGGTGATGGCTACGCGCTGGTAGAGAGATCCAAACTGTACTGGTGAGAACCATTTTGAATTGAGTAGAACACAATCATTTTGAAGAGGGGCTTCAAGGTCAAGTTCAGTTTTGGGATGCACCCATTTCCAAATATAGATAGAGGTGGGAGTCCTATTGAAAGTGGGGGAAAACTTACAAGTCATCTTTTGATTTTGTAATCGTGATAGTTTTGTGTAAAAACTTTGCATCTCGGCTCAAATAGTTTTTGTGTGTTTGTCCGAGATATTTTAAAGCACATAGACAACATTGATAATTGTCAGTGACCAGTATCTGCACTTTGTGTGAAAATTTCGGCTCAAACCGTCATCGAACTCACAAGAAAATGGTGACAAAAAAAAACCCTTATGTTTTCACTGTTTTAGAACAGAGATTGTATTACTTATTTCTCAAAAACTATAGCATTTCAGTGAGTCAAATTTTCAAGGAAATTTTCCACCATAATTTTCTTTATACCATGTAAGTTAGATGCAAATCTGTGAATGTTTGTACTTTAAATCTTACCATTGTTGTGCACACCCCTTTAAGTGAAGACATTTACAATGTTTTGCTGACCGTAAACTCAGGAGTTAAAAGTAAATGATATTTGAGGAGATACATTGTTGTTGCACAGACACATCGATTTAGTTGTTTTGGTTTAGTTGTTATGGTTTAGTTGTTTTGGTTGTTTGAAAAGAGGTTTGTATGACTTGGTCGGATAAACAGTGAACAGTTTTTCTGTGTGACTGTGAGGCAGTTTCTTCTGTTTCAAATTAGGACTTTGCCAACATGTGTGTTTATCAGAATGCCAATTTATGCAGTGAACCAAAACCAGAACCAGCTGTATCTTCATATGTACCTGTAGATAACAGAATGGGTAGAAAGGGCACCTCTCTTGGTTCCCCGTCCCCTTTGAATCAAAAAGGTGACGTGACTTTTAAAGTTGCCGATATTCTCAATCATGCAAGTAGACTGTTCTCTCCACATTGTCAGGGCTCAATATTTACACTGGACCAGAGTCCTGAGGCCGGGATTTAAGCGTGTGACCAGTAGACTCAGGACCAGACAAGTCCGACAGTCTTGTGTTTTTCAACGGAATAATAATACTGGTAACTCAGTGTGTCATAGTTTTAATTGGAAAATTATGTTCAAATGGGGGACTTCTAAGAGTCAGACAAATGTCTTTCAATTCCGTGTCAAAGTATACTTTTCAATTCATTGCCATCCTCTGTCGTTCTTCCTTTCTAGCGGCAAGTGCTACCACAGCATCCTGGTCCCCATCATCTCCAGCTCCCCAGCGTCCCGGGTTCCCCACATGGTCCAGCTGGTCACGATACCGCCCACCCCCGACGGCCAGAAGAGGTTCTCTATTTCAGTAGAGGAGACCATGCAGTACCCAACGTCGCCCACGCCCACCTCAGAGAAGGTGTCTGTCCAGAGTCTATGTGTCAAAGAGTAAGTCTTAAGCCTTTTCGAATCACGTCAAAAAATATTTTTTTTGAAAACTTAGTGTGCTGGGCCGTTTCCTCTTTTTTGTCTTTATAACAAAGTTGTATGTCTGTTATAGAGTAAACTAGTGAAACACAGTTAAAAGACATTCAGTAATAAAACGAATCAAGCTTTTTAAAATACTCAACACTTGTCTATTATAAAGGTTAGAAATAACAAACTATTAAAAAAACCTCTGATAAAAGTAGGATGAATAGGGGGAAAGTGCTAGCTGTTAACTGTTTACATTAGTTACAGGCACGAGTTCAGTGACCTTATATGTCTGGTGACATGAAAGGGATATAAGTGAAGATGAGGTGATTGATAATGATCTTAAAAAATAAGGGAAAACAAATAAGACAATATTTTTTTTCTTGAATTCTGCAGTCAAAATCTGCTCTGACATTTGTCTTTCATCAAATTGAATTAGTCAAATTTGTGTAAGGCGCAGGATGTTGTCAATATGGATTCATTATCAAGTACATTGTGTTCTTGATTGTCCGTAATGAGTTATGTCCATGTTGAAATGACCAACACCCATCGTTCTCTTCTTATGCTGTTATCAGACGATTTTCCTTTCCCCCCCCCCCCTGCCCACCACCCCTCGACCTCTGCAACCCCCTTCCCGACTAATTATCGCAGTCAGATTTCCCCCTTGAGTTATTTCTTCATCTGGCTACATGCCAGAACATTCTCCACCCTTGATAAAAACGATCAGGACGTGGCTGGATTTACTCTCGCTGGCTTATTATGGTTAGGCCATGAACTTTAAATATCCCTGGATTTTGTTTGTTTGTTTGTTTGGTTTTTTGTTGTTGCTTTGATTATCCACTGAAATTGTGATTAACCTCTTCTCTCGGAATTAAAGTCCCAGCATCCATTGACCCATTCTGTCAGTTTTTTTAATCACTAATAATTCTGAATGGATGAAAATCCTGGGGCTTTTTTTTCTTTAAATTTGGGCTTTTTTGGACTTCTTCAGAGACAAGCCCCTCATCCATCCAGGGCTGGAAATAACCACCATGTGGCCATAGGCAAGAGCTTAATTTCATGGCTCCACTTACCACAGAAATCCACACTTACAGTGCCCTGTAAAGCGCATGACTCGTTGGACAGTAAGCGCAGAATTCGGCGCTAAACAGAGAAATGAAACTGGGCCGTGATGCTTTATACATGTGTAGCATTTGGCCAGTAACCACACAACTACGCACGATTCCGACCCTTCTTGCCATCTGGATGATCAAAATAAATTAACTTTAAAAAAACATTTTAAAAGGTGTCCATTCATCTAGAATCAAAACCAAAACTATGCCAGATCTCAGTGCTATTCCTGTCAAACTAAATATTCTATATGTACACCTAAGCCATAATACATATATGTTTATGTACACATCAGGTGTAGTATGTCACGTTTGAACTGCCAACTGTTAACTTTTCGTCTGACAATTTTTATATGCAATTTTTCTTTGTTCAAACCCAAAAATATGTACATCCCGCAAAAAAAAAGAAAAGTGTGTAATTTTTTGAATGTGTTACATTTGAGTGATTTATAGAGAACCATAGGCCTTAATGTATGTTAGTAGTCTGAATGAGTTAGATCGAAACAGTGTCATCTTGTTACTTTAAAAAACACAAAGGGTTCTCTTTTAATCTAAAAGTTTTTGTGTTGTCAAGTTGATGCTTGTATCAAAACATGTTCAGTCTGAGTTTTTTTTAAAACCCCTGTTAGCACTCACCCACAGTTAAACATAGAGTTATACTCCCCCCCCCATGGCACAGAAATTGCACCCAGAAATCTATTGTACCATAAGTTGCCCCCAGGTGATCCTTGGAGATTCAAATGTTTTGACATACATTTATTAATTTCTAAATAACAGGGGCACTGCAGACAAAATGATATCGCAGGATACTTACTACCGTTAACCATCGTTATAATGAGCAGGCTTTCAGATAAAAAAAAGAGGAAATATTTTGAAGTGGTCCTTACCGAAGAAATACCCAGCCTTTAAGGGTTTTCCTTTAATCACAAGCAGAGCTTCAATGCTTATTGAACATGTATGTTTGACCTACATAGCACTGTACGTGATCATGTGAGCTCTCTCTCCCCCCCCCCTCTCCCAGCGTGTTATGTAGAGCAGCTGTCTGTCAGTGAGGAATAGTTTAGCGCATATTTGTTGCGGTACGGCCACTGATGTGTACATGTACGTACGTAAATATGTGCTCATTTTACACGCAAACCGGGATACGGTTCTTTAAAGATGTGATATTGTTTTGATTATTACCAGGAAATTGGATTGAACATTTTTTTTAAAAGCTGCTACATTACGATGGTTTCTCGTTGATACGAGTTCTTTATTAAAACCGCTCCTATACTCTTGGTGACATTTTCCATTGAGTTGGCCAACCATATGATTTCATTCAACGGCACAGGTTGATATTAGCACCCTTTTCACAGAAATTAGTAGAGTTGTGCGATTATGTTTGTTTTCCTAAAGGGTTAAACGGAACTTGTGACTTCCGTTTAACCGTTTACACCGTTTCTAGTCAGGAATATGAGCCCTTCTGTAAAAGGAGTAGATGTGAATAGACTTTCAAGGATTAAAGATAGAACCCTGTAACCCTGTCTTTACAGTCATAACCAAAATCCACAGTGGGGAGGTGTACAAAGCACAAATGTATATACAAAGTGTAAGGGATTGAAAATAAATGTATTGATACATTTGTAGGAGATTAAGATAAGAGACATTCCACCAACAAAAGGCGGATGTCAGTCAGTCTCCCTGGATAGTGTAATTCAAAATAATTTTATAAAATTCACTGTGGGCTTCGTTTAACCATTTAGAAATTTGGAATCTGGTTGCAGCGTTTGTTTACAGTTAAATGGTAAGCGGTAAACCATCCCAGCCCTAGAAACTAGTTATCAGATCTCTTTGAATAATAGATGTTAAAAAATAAACTGTATTGAAATCTTGTCTTTTTTTTCTTTTTTTTCCCCCACTGAATGCAGGGTTGACCCCACTCCATCTGAGACTTCCTTGAGAGTTGGTGACAGAATCCTGGAAGTAAATGGAACACCAGTCAGAACGCAAAACTTACACGAGGTGGGTAGCAAGACCAATGATCTTGTATCATGTGTTACAAAAGGGCATAATATAGAGAGTCTGGTGCTATCTTGTGAAGTCACCGGTCCACCATGTTTTCACTCTCTATGGGGGCAGGTTTGACTTGTAACTAGAGTTAAGATTTAACTAGTACCATTAAACTTGCGGACGTACAACCCTGCGCAAATCTATTTTGGGAGGAGTGTTGGCTCTGAAAAGAGCCGTTTTAGAACCAACACTCCTCCCAAAAGAGTAGGGTGTCATGGCCGAGTGGTTTAGAGCATCAAATTCAAGTTCAGGTGGTTAAGTCATCGGAGTGTGGGTTCAAGTCCAGGTCGTGAGGCTTGAGCAAGATGCTTTACTATGATTGCTTTTCTTCATCCAGGGGTATAAAAGGGTACCTGAGAGGGTAGGGATTGATATTGTGTTTGAAAAAGCCGTTGGAATGCCACGGCAGCCTAGGGGGCCAATTTCATGAAGAGCAAAGATTGATCTTTACTCTGTATCAATCAGAATTGCTAATCCACAGGTGATGTCACAATACAAATCACTATGGCACAACTGACAACTCATCTTAAGATGAATCTTAGTGCTTTATGAAATCGAGCCCAGGGCTGTATACTCCCCAGGGAGCTGAGAAAGATTACAGGAATGTTATTAGCCTAATGACCAGGGCACTGTTGTAAAACACATGATACTTTGTTGTTAAATGCGCTTTGGAGGAATTAGTTATTATTATTATTTAGTGTTGTACATGAATATTGTAAATTTTTACCTCCCCCTACAAAACATCTGTAGTGGATCTCGTAAAACTTTATTTGAACCAAATAACTGGATTTGATACTACATGAATGATGACCCACAATTGTACAAATCCCCAACTTTATATTTTTTCACAAAGTATGTTCCTAAAAGTCCGTTTAAAATGTCAAAGTATCCACAAAGCAGCTGTTGGCTTTAAGAGAACTCCATTTCCAGAGGTTACCTGATTATTTATGGGATCTGACAGTTGTCAAAGTCACTTAGCCCCTGTCTACAAAGGACATCATAAATTGAAAAGAAAGAATCTACCATCGGCAAAAGTGCATTGTATGACAGCTATGCATCAGTGCAAAAGTCAAGGGGAAAGCACAAAAGTTTTGGCATACTTTTGTCCTACTGTGAAAAGTTCAAGGACATTCTAGGCAAAGTAGGGAGGATGATTTGTACTCTGTAGATCATGAGGACCTGTCAAAACATTGTCTTATTTACATATTTGTTATATTTGTTTCTTTTCATGTGTTTTTTGTCAATGTCTTCGCAGCTTGATAGATTAATCAGCCAGAGTAAAACAGAGCTCCAACTCACCGTCGAGCACGACCCCATGTCCCCTTCCTCAACGACGACAATAACAACCAAATCAAAGACGACGACGACGACAACAACCCAGACGACAACGCGGGAGGTGAAGGAAGGACCCACTTCCATATCTGTTAAACATCATTCCACAGAGGCCAACAAACCAAAGACGTTGAACGTTGCAGCGAGACTCAAGATCCATCAGAGCAATGAGGAGAAGGAGCAGAAAAAGCAAACGATTCCAATCACGAGACCGGAACGAGGGGCGTCCATGTCCAAAATGTGAGTATATGTAGATGAAAAGACTAACAGACTGTGAAAGTGTCGTGTGTATTCGAACATTGGGCCTCGTTTAAAGTGCGCAATTTTGTTCTCCTCACAAGTTAAAGCAGTGTACCATAAGTGTCAAGACCGGGACTTGAACCCACACTCTGCTGGATGTTAAGAACGGGACTCGAACCCATACTCGGCTGAACGGAAACACCAGAGCTTGAGTCTGGTGCTCTTAACCACTCACAGCCACGAAACGCCATAATTTCTAGATCCATGGTAATCTGGTCCGACCTGCTTCCACTTTATCTACATTCAACCTCCACAAGTAGGTTACCCTCGCTCTCCGTGCACAACTTTTCATGCAGATTATTTGACCCCCCCCACCACTTCCTCAGAGCTCTCTTCCTAGTTTCCCATCTTAGTTCCTCTTTAATCAAGTTGATCCTCTATTACAGCAAGGGCATTTTCTTTGGGAGGGTATATGGAAGTCAAATTGCCAACTTGTATTTCCTGTGGGGGGAGTGGGATGGCAGGGTGGGCATGTGTGAAAGCCTTGCTCTCTGATGGAAGCCAGTTGACCGACTTGCCGACTACCAGTATTCCCAACTAGTTAAAACAAAGACTAGTGTTCCTAGCTTGCAACCCCACTGTATTCACTTTTTGTGTGCAAATTTGTGCGCTTAAAATGAAACTATTAATATTTGTTGCTATTTTTTTAATGTTGTATTTCATTTTTTTAGATTGGTTAGAATTTTTTCGTTGGAAGGGGAAGGGCACAGGGTTGGCAAAATGACTCAGTAGTCTGGATGCCATGGTTGTACTTTATGTAGTGTTGTATTTGCCAGCTGAGGCTTTAAATGCCGCCCACAAAAAACCTTGTGGGTAGCATTGTTCCATTTATTGCTCCATTAATTACTTTGTTAATTGTCAAGATGAGTTTGTTGTGTTTGTTTAGATGATCTTCCCAACATGGAAACTTGGCAAAGCTCCCACAGGGGATTATATACGCCAAGCTGGCAACAGCCAAATTCTCTCTTGTACAAACATTGGTTAAACGTCTGTGATTATGCATTGCACGAATCTATAAACTGATTTAGTACAAGTAGCTGACAATGACTTATTCTAGTCATTGGGAAATCAGCAGTAAGCTTGGACAGATTCGAACCCACAACCTTGTGATTTGCAAGTCCTGCAGTCTAACCATGTAACCACAGTTACTACGTGATGTTTAAACCAAAGGTATAGACCCCAACACAATAAACAATAATGTAGAAATTCAGGTACATGGTAGGCCTACAGCTTCCCTTTTAAATCCTCAACTGTTTACCCTCGCCACTAAATTCTTAATCTGCCAGACTGAAATACATCAGAATCAATCCTATCTTTTCAGTCAATTTCCCACATGTCATTATTTGTTACTGTGAAACCTTCCCTCCGTCACACCGTTTAAAGACGCACCAACCTCCAGTAAGAATACTGGCTAATCCCTTAAGATTACCTGGATCTGGGAAGAAGTTTCCCTCCAGCTTGAGATACCGTCAGAGCAGCGTTTTTAATTGACTAAATGACAGATATCAGCAGTCCCTATGGTCTTTGCTGTTAGTGTTAGTGCAGCTAAACTTTCTCTCTGTGAGTGCAGTATACTTTTGCAAGTCAATTTCATTAAGGAGTTGATCCGAAATGTCAAACCGATTACCGGAATGTCTGCTTTGTTGTTGTGTGGGGCCATCTCAAGAAGAATCAAATCTAGGATTTTGATTGATTTTCCGTTATTGGGCATTTTGTAAGAATTCAGGAGTGTTTTGTCTTGATGGAAGGATCTGAGACGATTTTGTTGGATTTTCTCGCCCCTTTTGACTTAATTCCTCTTTACAAAAACAAATATAGTGAGCACCAGTCCCACTGGTGTTAGTTAATGGCATTTTGGTTGGTAAACAGTTTTAGCTAAAGCAAGATATTTTGTGCTTAGCAAATTTGTACATATATATGCAAACCAGCTTCTAGAAAATTGTGCCCGGACTTGCCAAGCGTGTAATTTATAATAACAGAAATACATATGAAGTTCGTGTGTATGTAAGTTCCAGCTAAATTGCAACCAAACTGTCCCAGTCATTTGTAAGGAAAACTGTCCTTTAAACCCAGATGAGCCACTTTCACACTAAACAATTTCCCAGGAAATGACCAGAAAATTTTGGTTGATCTTTTCACGCTTGAATTGCCGACCCAGGTAAAAATTAAAACAAAGGCAATGGCTATTTTCCCAGGAGCACGCCTGGGTTAGCTACCCCCTGCCTAAGCGAGATAACTCCAGGGTTAGCACACTGAGTGGTCGCTGCTCCCAGGAAGATTGTGAAATGAACAGGAGACGGCGTTGGGGTTATTATTCATAAGTGAACTTAATCACTGGAGCTCGCAAGCTTGAGGAAGCCTGTCAACAAGGGTGCTTGCTATGTGAACCGGAAACACCAGGGTTAAAAACCCCTACTCTTCCATGAGAAGTGTTCT
>CM021532.1:7621839-7636462 GCA_010994315.2 Pisaster ochraceus
CTACACGATGGAATGTCTGGGTGGATAATGTCCATGTCAGCCCTCCGGCTGCCAGCAAAAAATTGAGGGCGCTCTGAAGTTGTTGCAGTCATAATAAATGTTGCGGATATGTCGTCCAACATGAAGTGGTTACAAACCATCAGCTCATTAAGTACCACCACAATTCTTCTGTACAGATGTTCACACTGGTCCAAATAAATAACATGATCTTTGTCTTGTTCCCACTTGTAACAGCAGTCTTGAATCAAAAATTCTGTTTGATAAACATTAAATAAGGGAACAGACTATTTTATTTTATTTCTGTTTTTCAATGTCTTGGACTTGGTTTGGTTACATACATGTAGGCTGCCGATCTGTTAAGTCATTTTGAACAAAGTACGAGGGTCTTGGGAGGCCAAAGTTAAAGGTTTTGAGAAATGGCGAAAAAGATCAGCAGGAGCTACAAAATGTTCTTATGTTCTTTGCACTAAACAGCAACATTAAGAGAGGAAAAAAACTCACAAATTGTTTTCACTAGAGGGCGCTCTTTGGCTACACCCAATTTTTTCCCACTAACAACAGCCTTGAAAATGAATAAATTATCACAGTTACTACCCATGGCATATGGTCGATCAGTCATGTGTGACTCTCCAAGTTCTAAAACCAAAGAAATACACGGCAGCAGAAAAAAAGTAGCAGTTTTCTTATCATCACCCCCCCCAAAAAAAAAAATTTTAAAAAGTAAAATAATGCACAGGCACACTTAAAGAAAAAAATCCAGTTAGGTCTCTGCCGAGAAACGTGTGACGTGAGGTGTGACTGCACATGGCCCCCCAGGCTAATTTTATGACAACATTTTATGACATTGAGGGGGAAAATGAAGGTGGGGGGTGGGGGGAGAGAGGGAAAGAGCACGGTGATCGAACTCGTGTTGTGGTTATTCGCTCTGTTCACAGGCGGCAAGTTCACAGTAAATGTAAAAGTGTTTGCCTGATCGAGGTCTCATGACAATGTTGTTGACATAAAACATGTCTCGACCACAATTTAACGGTATACTAAAATGTGGGCCTAAATAGAAAGTTTCTCGTGTTTGGAATATCACCACGGAGGCCATGAGGTCCTCGGCAACTGCTGGAGGGCTTGAATTTCTGGAACATGTCCATGACGCCACAGGTCTTTTTTTCAAACTTCAGTTAATATTTTCAAAATAACAAATATACTTCTTCCTCTGTTAATATTTGCTGAGCTTTTGGGAGGAGGTTTTGTCTTCAAAAGCTTTGTCAACACTAGTGGGGAAAAAAAAAAGAGTGGGATGAGGTCTTAAAGGGCAGTTTAAAAATTTACATTTAAAAAAATACATTTTCCATTCCTGTCCTCAGGCTGTTTTGAGTAATATATTTATTTTTTGCGTACCAGTGTGTACATGCTTATGTTATAAATGCCAGCGTGAGCTTGCAAGATAACACGTGTATGGCTATCAGTGCCCCTTGCGCATTAGCCAACCTGTTTTAGACAAGTGCTAGCTGTATCATTATTGGGTGATTTAAGACCAGTGATATTTTGGAATAAATCTTCACAAGTATGTATTTTGAAAAAAGACTGACTGCAAGACTTGTTGGGTTATGGGTGTTATTGGCCCGGTGCAGAAATGACTAGACTCTGGCCAGCAGTCCAGTGGATATTTCTAAGTACTGTGTCATGTGTGTTGCTAGGATTGTAGTATGATTTTTGAGATAGATTATTCAAATTTTATGTAAATTGAAAAAAACCCAAAAGGTGTCCCAACGGTACCCGCTGCTATAATATAGGATTCAAACTGCCTCTAGCTACCGGGTAAGCTTGGTGGTCTAATGATGAGACATCTGCTCTAGAATTGCAAAGGTCGTGGGTTCAAATCCCACCCGAGTAATGCCTTTGGATTGCTTTTTTTTTCACAGGATTCAGGTGAAAGTACAATGTCTTCCGTACTTGACAAACATCGGTGTACATGTAAAACACAAACAATAAAAGCTGTCCAAATAAATAACACACGATGCTCCATAGCCACCCAGATGCCTTGCCAGTTACACATGCCTCATGATGTTTAAAATTTGACTCTGGATAAAAAAGGTTCCTCTTTTTATGAAGTCAGATTTTTTTTTGATTATAAGGTGGACTCATACTAAGAATGACTTTTATGTAAGCCAATTTACAAGCAACCAGTTCACAGGCAATAACGCAGCACTCTGATCATACCCCAAGAGGCGTCACAAAGTGCTCTAATTTCTTACGACGGACACGCAGAGCTGAGTTTGAATTTTAAGACCTATTTATACAGCATCCTGTGCAGGTTTACAAGTTGATATGGCACAATCTGCAGCCTACTATACCAGAAACACCATGGCAAACCCTTCTTCATTAACGACAAGTTGAACTGGGTTCTTTTACATATATTTAACACACTGGAACTATGGCTGGGCTTCTCCTTTTAGGGACAGAGTAATTACGTGTGTGGTTGAGTTTCTTGCTCAAGGACACACGAGCCATGACCGGAACCTGTACCCACACCCTGACAACACCATTCCCACGAAATTTTCTTGTATTTTTTTCTTCTGGAACAGTGAGCATACTGTTAAAAAACACCTCTTGTGGAACTGAAGTGTGCGTTTGTTTTGGATGTAGTTTTGTTGGTTGCTTCAGAGTTGCAAAATTGCCCGAAAAACTTGCACCTCGCAGCCAAAAGTTTTATTGCAAATATGTTCTGAGTACTGAGTAAGTTGTTCACTTTAACGATAGAGTGCAGAAGCGTATTGTTAACCTTGTTTGTTGGTGAAGAGTTGTGATTATTGTTACAACATCTTTCCCACCGTAGGTCTGAGGCCAGCCTGTCTTTTCTACAGATACATGTACTTTCATAACCTGGTTCCTCCTTTCAGGGTGTTTGAGTGCGAATCCAGGCTTTCTGCTTCTTTCTCACCCATACACTCTTGCTTTGCTGAGATGTAGAACAAAGAGCCATTCCAACAGCTTGTTTTCCCAAGACTTGCATCTCTTTGCCTGGTGCATGTTTCCCTCCATCCTACAATCTAGACTGTTTTAAGAGGAACATGAACTCATAACTTCAGCTCCCCAGAGTTATTTTCATCTGAAGTGCCCCTTACATGTACCAAGAGTAACTTTTAGCCTTGTGTGGAGCAAACTTGCATTAAAAGATGAAATTAAGTGAGTGATTTTGTCAACGTTGAAAACATTATAAAATGAAAATGAGAACGGTACACTCATTTGTTTTAGAATATTCTTTAATAAATGAATGAGCAATTTATTCAATTTCGAATCCATCAAATTGACTGAGACTTGTTTACTATTATTAGCACATTGTTGGCGTTCACACGTGTTGTTTACAAACAATGAACCCTTCCGGTTGTTATTGGGTCCCATGCGAATGCTTCGGTGAGTTTACTTGCCCTCACCAAATTTATACCAGACCAGACGGAAGGCTGGCGCCAGCATGGTTGGCCAGGTATGATGTGGTCGTCTAAACTTCATACAGCTTTTTAAAGCAGAGATGATAATGCTTAGCAGATTTTTATGCTAAGCAAGATGATTGCCAGGGCACCACTGGCAGTGATGTAAACTGTATGTCATTCTGGTCGGTAACCTGTTTCTTCTAAGCCCATTTTTTTCTGTGGGTTTGCTTAGTGAATTTGTTTGTGCTCAATCAGCTTGGAATAAAAATGTTAGCCAGTCACGAAGCAGTGTACATTACATGGTACGGTGGCTGGTAATTGGTTTTGTGCTGAGCAAGATTTTGCTGTGCTTAGCAAATTTGTGTGCTTACAAAACAAACTTTTAGGACATGGATCCATGAGCCAGTAAGTAAGTTCAGTAAGTAAGTTTTTCTAGTCTCACTTATTCTCTCCTATTAAGTAGCATTCAGAAACTGGAGACCTGGACCATATTTCAGTTTCAGCTTTCTCACCTAACCTAAAAATGGTCTGCTGGCCAAATGCTAGCTTAAACATAAGTAAAATTTAACTCACCGCTGAAAAAAACTATATGTAGCAAACCCTAATTTTGCTTACCAGATAAGAAGGTTGGTATTCCTATAATTTAAACAAAGGAGATCCCAATTTCATAAAGTTGGTGAAAAAGTGAAAAAAAGAACTTGCAAAGTACAAAAAATCTAGCCCAGCAGAAACAGGTTACCAGCTAAAACACCTTCAAATTGATATCGTTGTGACTGGTGCCCTGCGACTAACATTGCTCGGCAACAGCAATATGGAAATTGGGCCCCTGTTGACTAGACCATGGCCAGAACGTGCTTGTGAATTTTAGCATTGCATCATGTCCATTATTTAGCTCTCTGGCGGCTTATGGGGTGCATTCTATTGTTGTGGAAACTCTTCCATCGCTGCGTTTATTACAGGCGTTCCATTTCAATTGTCGTGTAACTTTTATGACGGGGACATTTTATTGCCACTGATGCTCACGTTTTGCTTTTGTGGTAAACATGAAAGGGCCTAGATACTTGTTTCCACGTGATGTTGAGAAATTATTTTGGGTCAAACAAAGACTCAGTTTCTCTTGTGGTTTATCACTTGCTGTTGAGAAATCGGCGTGAATTGTTAACATGTTTATATTAATATTAATCACCTGTAGACACATGGTAGAGAATAGATTACTGGATGAAAAGTACATGTACAGGGGTGTTTCAAGATTCATTGCTTATTTTACTAGTACTGACGTTGTTCAGCAAACATCGTTGGACGATTACAATGATTTCTACTTGACCATTCTCAAGGTAACTTTCTTACAAAGTATGTACGTATGTTGTGGAGTTTGATAATTGGAGGAGCATGGGAATGCTAACATGTGGCGTGTCGTGGCTGAGTGGTTAAGAGCACCGGACACAAGCTCTGGTGTTTCTGGTCAGTAGAGTGTGGGTTCGAGTCCTGGTTGTGGCACTAGTGTACTTGAGCAAGATACCTATACCATAAATTGCTGTGCCCTTTGAATGGGAAATTAAAGCTGTAGGTCCCGTGTACTAGGATTGGTAGTGCGTGTAAAAGAACCCAAAACACTTCTCATGGAAGAGTAGGGGTTAACCCTGGTGTCTCTGGTTCACAAATCACATAGCAAGCACCCTTTCTTTGCAGGTATCCTCAGGCTTGCAAGCTACAGTAGTTAAGCTCACTTATGAGGCATCCTTGGTTTCATGACCAGAAAAATATGATAATAACAACACCATAGATCTGGGGATACCCTTTTCACACTGTCGAGCCCAATTCCCAGGAAATAAAATCCCCAGAAGATTCCTGGGGAATTTAAAGTCCCACCCCCACCCCCTTGTTAATTTCAAACCATTGCAATATTCCTGGGCAAAATGAACACTCAAAATGCTAACCCAAAGGCTGTCTCTCTTATTACCTATTCCCAGGCAGAACGCTACCTATCTCCCTGAGAAATGGCCAGCGTTGGCTGTTCAAATATGCAAAGGTCGACCTATTTTTCAACACAGGAATTTCCTGGGAAAAACAGGACGGCTTTGCCATAAAAAAATGGTTGTTGAGAAATGACAATTATACAGTTCAGTTTACACCAAAAGTACAAACCTGTTCATTTTCCCACCGTTAGTAATGTGCTGCAACATTGTTTAAACCTACCTGCGAAAAAATCTGCATCATTAATGGTCTCTATGTTCCATAAATGCAGAGGAGGTGATAATGTTGTGAGAGTCACTATTTCCCCCTAAGGGTACGTTTGTTCGGCAAAAACTTGCAACAATTGACGGGATCAGGGAACGCACGCCTTGCAGATGGGGAGTGTTTTCATTGATGATTTCTACGGGTACTACCGCTAAACCTGAACTAGGGATGAACTCTAGCACAGAGCCCTGCGAGCTGGGAATCAAGTTATTTAACTCAAATTATACCCAGTATCAACTTCGTCCATTCTCTTGTTGAATCGTTATCTGGGTGGTTTCAGGTACTTTTACAAAAAATCCTTACAACCTTTGGGGGAAAAAAAACCCTGCTAATGTGATGGTCCCCTTTATTGTGTTTCTCGCCTGCTTTGGGAATTTTCAGCACTTTTAAGCACCTGAAACCATTAAATTTTAAACACCAAAAGTTATTTTAAGATCCATTTAAATATCCGGGTTAGAAAGTTCGTAGTTTTTATCCTGCTAGTTGAAATCCAGTAAAGAGCAGCGGTCACCTCAAACAGTTGAATTGTACCATTCAATATGACAGTCTAAGCATTACTTTAAAAAAAAAAACTTGTTGTCTGATTTTCACTCTTCATACATCCAGCCTTATTCTAAGCGCAAGATTTCTCGGTCCTTGTGTAAATCTTGGAAGCGAAGAAAGTAGATCACCAAATGAACAAATGGATTTTGGGAAAAGGTACCCATACTACATCTGTGTCTTTCCAGGAAGCAGTTGTTCGAGACAAAAGATGATGACAATATGCTGGTAGGTTCCATTCCAAAGAGATTTGCCGATTAATGAAGGGGGGGGGATCACACACAGCTATAAAACGCAATCATTTCAAATGATGGGAAGCTTAACTGTTGCATGTGAGTAGTACCTCCATTCTCTGCGTGGTATTTAAAAAGCCCTCAACTATACACGGAATAATTGGTTGTAGAATTTTTACTGTCAAGGAATTTTTTATGCTAATTTTGCAGCGCCGTATTTTGCGGGCAGTGCCTGGCTGTCTATTTTCTGTGTTTCAAGGTTCGAGAGGGTTGGAGAAGGGGGGCAGGGGGGAAAACAAATTACTTTCAGTGTAATGGATGTGATTATGGGGACTAGGAGACAATGGTCATTAAAAAATATATGTATAAATATTTTCAAACTGCCGGTAATACTGCTTTGCTTAAGCCACCTCAGTCATTATACATTGTGAAATTTGATCTAAGGCTTTATTTCCTTGTAAATATTTCAGCGCTAGGTAAAGGGTGAGGCAAGTGTGCCTTGGACTTTTTTTCTAACCGTAGACATTTTTAAAAACTTAATAATAGCCAAGAATGTTTGGTCATGCATTGAAAAAGAGGTCCTTACTTTGCTCTTTATGATCCCGGTTTGAACAAGCTCGTAGGCAGCAAACACTCTGATATGGTGTGAAACATTATTTTCTCTCGTCTGTGCAAAACTGTTGTATCATCTAAAAATAGAACTTACGTCACATGCGAGTTGAAGGTGTCGAACTTTGTATCTGTCTTAAACTAAGCCAGACGTAAATGCAAAATATGTAGTGCTCCGAGATTATACAATGCTTTTGCACAAAGCATTTTTGTGCGAGATACAATGTATTTGCACGATCGAAATACAATGATTTTTTTCAAAAGCATATTATAAAACCAACCTTTCCAGTTTGCTTTCAACGGTCACGTTTTTTAACCCAGAGCAATGTATTTCAGGTCGAGGAAATCGTCCCAATTTTTGGACAGTGTTAATCTGCGTGATTTTTTCCCCCAACGTAATTGTAATGATTGCAACACACATGTGACCTTTAAAATGATCGTACTTGTAAAAAGTTGATTTTATCATGGTCAATGTACTTTACATTGCTGTTTGGCTGGTAAACAAGGCACAATTTCATAGAGCTGTTGAAGCAGAAAATACTGCTTAAAAATTTTCTGCTGAGCAGAATTGAGCAGAACACAAATTGTACATGTAACAAGGTAGTTTGGCTGGTAACCTTTTTCTGTTAAGCATAATTTTGTTGTGCTTAGCTACTTTGTGTGCTTAAGCAGCTCTACGAAGTTATGCTTTAAAGCATAATATGTTGCTAAGTAAAAAAAGAGCTGGGTACCAGTTACAGACGGTGCATGATGGGACATGGTATTTTGGCAGGTAATCTTTTTCATGGAAGCAAAATGTTGTTGTGCTGAAGCAACTCTATGACATAGGGGCCATTTGGGCTGCTATGCACATCAAAATATTGCATAGCAATAACAGGTTGACTGCTCATGTTTTGCCTGAAGGGTGTGAACAACATTGGTAAGATTGAAGGGACAAGTGTTCACAGATTTACACATAATTTACGACGGTAAAAAGGTTGACATGGTAGAAAACTTCCCTGGTAATATGTTTGTTTGAAATGCTTTTGAGAAAGACGTAAACAATTAGACAAGACTCGTTGCTTAAAACAGTGAAAACATTTAAGTTGGTATTTCAATGTTTCTTTTGACTCTATTGACCGATTGAGCTTAAACTTTCACAGGCTTGCTATTTTATATGAAATAAAACCAATCTTTTTCGATGATCCGGTTAACAAATTTGACAATCGTACTGATTATGGAAACTTTTTCCCTAATATGTTGAATGTAATTCTAAATATCTCCTTGATTCTTGTACAAAATCTCCCTGATTGCCAGATGCAAATGTCGGCGGCTCTGGATTTCTGCAGCAGGGGGGTTCCACTGATCTGCAATGGAAAAGTGGGACGTGACGAGTGCCTGAAAATTTGCAAACTACTGTTTTAGGTCACATAAATTTGCTAAGCATGGGCAAAGCCTTGCTTTGGAGATTCCAGCTCCCAGCCAAAACATAAAGTCACTCAAACAAGCATCGCCCATGACTGGTTTCCATCAGCTTTTTGCTTAGCCAATAACATTTTTAGAAGGTCTGCTTAATAGTTTTATGAAAATCGGGTTGAGTTTCTGATTTGCAGAATGTTTTTGTACATGAGCTCGGCGGCTCTGCTAAATTACTCCCCTAGCAGGAAGAAATTGAAATGCTCACTTGCTTTTTTTTTTAACACTATTCATAGACTCGGGAGCCAACCACTTTGTTGTCGTATCCAGACACTCACTGGTTGAGTGCCCTTTGGCGAATCGCTTGGTGGAACTGTCTGCTTGATCGCTCGCTCGTGTACTAAGCCCCAGGCGCCTGTGATGTCATTCCATGTCTATGAATACAGAGGAGTTTTTTGTTTGAGTTACTGAACATTTGAACAGTCAATAGCAAATGGGTCAATGATTTGTAGTTCTCAATTTGCCGGTTGAGTTAGTCTTGCGTTGTCATTTGACTCAAAGCGCCTGTGGTAACACTTGTCACAGTTCTGAAAGAATGACCATACTTTTAAAGAACTTTTGGGGGTTATAAAAAAATAAGTAGATACAAAAAAAAGCTGTATAAACCATTGTGGAAAGTCAAGTTGACTTCAATGATTGTTGTAGGGGTACTTTCACTCTAGCCAGGGTTTTAAAAAAGGGGGGTAGGGAGATGAAGCTGGGGCTTGGCCCAGGTAGTTTCAAGTGTTTAACTAATAAGTTCTGGTGACTGTGGGTTCAGATCCGGGTTAGTCTGCTGACACCCAACAAATGTAGAAAGAAGACAAAACACTTAAGGGGGAACTGTGAACTAAAGCATGTTTGTTTGTTTGTTCAACCCATTTGAAATTGCCTCCCCCCCCCCTATCATTTACCTCCACTCAGATCCACTGAATCTCCGCAGAGCTGTTCATAACTTAGAGAGCACTCATCAATTATCAGATTTAAAGTAATTGGTCGTTTGAAAAGAATTGCTAGAAAGTTGCTGGTAGGTTGTTGTTGTGGTTTTTTTTGTCTTACGTTGATTCATCGTGCTGGCTCCATTAGTTTTAATGGATGTATGGTAATATGGTATTTAGTCAATATTATGCGGAATCCCCTCCCCCTTTACTTATTCACACAAATTAGTACAGTGTCCTTGTTCTTGGTTTCTTGGCTGTGCCATTTAACCATTTCAAAACACCGCACAAGCAGTCCTGCTGTGGCTGGAAATGTCCTCTTTTTGACAAACTACAACACTTTATACATGCCTCAATGCCCCCCCCCCAATGCCCCCCCCCAAAAAAAAGGGTACACTTATGGTATCTCTTTTCCTCAGAAAGCTAACAAGTTATGAAGGTCAACTGTTCTGTGGTGCAGGATGTCATCATGAGATGTACAAGTATCTGGGCCATAAAGCAGGCTATAGGTCCCCTGTCCTATATGACTCTAAACTTCACCCCTAGTAGATTCTGTCTCCCCCCCCCCCTGTTAGGCAACCTGTTAAGAGAGAAAAAAAATATATAATTGATAAAGAGAGTCTCCATAACAGTAGCTTTGTTTCCCTTAAGCAATCTGTCTGGCTCAAGCTGGTTGGACTTTCCATTTTTCATTTTTGTGGTTGTTACGTTTTTAATTTATATATATATTTTTTTACGTCTATATTTTTATACTGTTGAGAGAAATGAATTGTTATACAACTATTTAGTGCATGGGAGTGCATTGTCGCAGAGTATAAGAATGAGGTGAAAATCGGACAATTCCATTTCAGGGGGAAAAGCAAGATTTCATTATGTGATTATATTCTTCATGAACTAAATATGCATTCTATAATGTTTTCTATAACACACACGTAGATTCAAAACACAAAACAGGCGCAGAAACTCGTCTCCCCCACCTTCTATACACCAGGGAAGTCTCCATGTAGACACCAACCTTGTCTGGCGAGCCATGAGGAATCGGCAGGAATTATTATTTTGGAAACGACGCTGCAAAGCTTCGCTGCAAAGAGTCCCAAGCATCCAATATTTATCAATACAGGACTCCTGTATTACATTCTGGAGCGTCACACGTCGTGGCCGTAAATACACAGCAAGATAAATTATGACACGTGACACGTGTTCCACCAATCAAGTGACAAGGATCTATGTGTGTGTGGTATATAACCATAGTTATGAATAAACCTCCTTTTGATTTAATTTGGTTGGGTTTTTGCTCTTCTTGTGTTCTCAGAGACTTTCCTTCGAGCGGTCACTCTGCAGAATTGGGCTCTTTTGTAGGACCTGCGGGAAACGTGTCTTGCTGCATATGAAAGGTAAGCGTAAGTATGTCCCCAATTGCAGATCCCCCAAAATCAGCTCTCTCCCTTTGCAGTGGTCCGCTGGCCAAATGCTAGTTTAAACACCGGAGGACCAGTCCAAATTCTCTCCAAGTGGTCTGGTGGGCTAGTTCAGTCTTGAAAAGCATCACTAGTAACTAACAGGATCTCTCCACTGATATACGTAAAACAAATTATTTTATTTTATAAACACAAACGTTCATTTATAGCAAAAAGAGGAGCAAAGGATTAAGGGAAAGTATCCAGAAAAAAAGCGGGAAAATTATAGCCAATCAAAGTTATAAATTTAGAAACAATGGGTTGGCTAAGACCCAATCAGAGTAAAGTAGTGAGGACAAAGGATGGTCAGTGTGAAAGGCTGGATGACTGGACCATATATATTTGTATATACTTGTATAAAACTAGTAGGGGAGATGGCCTTAGCTTTCGATCCAAACCGGACCTTCGTCTGAGGCATAAACAAAAACAAACACAGACATATCCATTTATAGCAAAAAGAGGAGCATAGGAGCATATTTTTATATAGGAAAGGAGCATATTTTTTATATATATAATATATACTATTTTTGGAGGGGGACTTTAGATCCAACTTACAAAACTCATTTAAAGATAAAACAATAACCATTTAGAATGCCCCATATTGCACAGTATGGCTTATAAAATCAAAGATAACACAAGTAAAAAACTTTCCGAGGACCTTGTATCAAACTCCCAAAAGTTGGGTGCAGAATGCCCCCACAGTTTTGCAAGATCATGGGGAGAATTCTGTTTGATGTAAACTGTGGACTAGTAAAAAGAAAGACTAGTGACAATGACAAGCTAACTGGCCCCACTTGCTTGTCACTGAAAAATTTGAGGGCAAACCCTGAAATTCCAGTAGTTTTAGGACAGTCAAACTAAGCTGTCTGTGGTTTTTTGTTCTCCAGCTAAGTTATCTAGCCTCATGGTGGTGGTCTCCATATCAATATCACAGTTTGGGGGTGCCAGTCGGAAGCCATTCAACCTGAACCAAAAACCATTTAACAAATATATAAACGCTTTGAGGCACACTCAGAAAAACTATTTATTATTTACTATAACCAAGTCACCCATGATTTGCGGGACTAGCTTCTGGAGTGTTTGGTACTTTGTCAGTTCTTCGTGATGATTCACGCACACACAAACAGTTTTTGTAGGCCAATAGCGAAGGATTCCTGTAATGGCTGACAGTGAACTCCGTCTGAGCTAAAAAATACAAAGCATTTTCTCTTGTTAAGTTCTTGACTTTCCCAAATGACATCTCGAATTCAATGATAAGCCATGCGTATCCCCAAAGTGGATCGTCAGGATTCTGACGCGACCGAAAGCAAACCCATGAAGACAGAGTATGATTTTTCATACTTACACGATTAAAGTGCTTAATATTTCATGTAGAGAGGGGGGCCGGGCCAGGGGGGGTGGGGTACGGAAGTAGACATGTCGATTGGATACCGCCATCCGCTTGCTATGAAAAATTCAACAGTGGATTTATTGATCCGACACTCCACCATTTAACAGCAGAATACAGCCACCAGGCATGGGGAAGATCAGTGGGGCTTATGGTGGGACTTTGCCCTCCAGCCCTTGCCACCCGGCCGTGATTTCGAGCGTCTTGTCGTCCCCTCCTTGTTTTATGTGAGTAATGGTGCATTTGAAATGAAGTGGCGTGTGTTTTGACTTGGGGTTGTTGGTATTCATGGGCATAGGAACAATCAACGTTAAGACTGTACCTGTTGGCTTAGTAGGCTCATAAATAATGACGGTGCTGTAAAGGATCCGATCCGATGTTGGCGGGGCCGGGGGGGCTCTGGGAGACTGGATACATTGACTGTCATCAGGTTCCTTAATCTGTTTTTCTGTACTATAAAACCGGTTGTGGTCAAACTCTCGGGGTCTATTGCATTTGTCATGGTCTATCTCGTATGATCAGATAGTTGCGCTTGTGATCAAGCAGTTGTGGTCTGTTGCTTGTTCTCCATTCCTTCCCCGGTCTAACGCCTTGAAGGTTGGGCACCTATCACCTGCGGTGGGCTTAGGGCTGTACACTTCCTGGCCTCCAATTAAATTTGAGAGTCATTTACAAGTTCATGATCCTGCCATGCCACTCAGGACACGCTACCTCGCCACCATACTTATCCAAACCCCGCTAATCAACTCCTGACTGAGACCGATATCATATTGGTTGGTGGGGAGGGTAAGGTGGGGGTGGGTAAGGTGGGGGTGGGGGATAAAGACTATTCCAAATTGCAGCCCTACAACTGAGACAATCTTCTCATCAACATTGACTTTAGTTAATTCCTTAACTACTTCAACACTTCCCTCAAGATTCATCTTATGCAATTTGCTTATAAAGGCAGTTTATATCCATTTTGTTTGTTTTTAGTTGTAACTTCTTGAACGTGTATTTTTTAGATGGATAAATGTGCTTTTGTTTATATATATATTTTTAAATATTGTTATTATTATCTGCTTTACTGGATTGTCTTTCTGGTGTGCTACAGTCTTCATATCTTGTACTTAAATTTAATTGTGTTAAAGATCTTCGTTCTCCGAAGTTCTCCATGTTGAGTTCAAACTTTTTTTTCTTGCTGCATTTTTGTTTCTCTCTAAACTGCATCATTTTGGCCCTGTCTCTGCAGTTGCTGTTCCTTATTTGTGTACTTTTCACTTCTGCTGCAGTTCTAATCGCTGCCTGTATAATTGTGATGTTGTGTTAGTTTGTTTCTGTAGTTGCTGTTTCGAGTCGCTGTTTTTCCCTGTCTGTCAGTGTTATTAATTTTATTGATTGCTTTGACACACTGGGATGCTTTGCCTGCATCGTTACCGGGGGCAGCCTGTAAGTGTTGATTATATGGTGGTATCTGTATGTGTTGGGGACTTTTCAGGACTGTAGATGGCAGCAGACTCACCTGTTAAAGGTAGCAGGGAGGGTCATTGTTTGTTTTTTTGTTTTTTGTTTTTTTGTCAAGGTTATGTTGATTTACTGGCCAAATTGTCAAGAAAGATACAATGAAAGTCACATGTGAATGCTTCAATTGAGTGCAATGCCTACTTGTTGAGAAAACAGAAAAAAACCAAAACTGTCAAAACATTTTCATCAAGAACATTGAATCCGTTCATGGTTAGCGAGGTGACAGAGGGTACCAACTGCATCTCTTTGCCATATTATTGAGGGCAGCATTCAAACGGACACCAAGGAAATTTCCAAAAGTCACTGGCAGGCAACCTGTTGAAGTACAAATTTTTCAACATGCTTTTATTTGTTCCTAACAAAGGGGGGCACTTCAGATGAAATAATTTGGCAGGATTCTTACCACCATTAACATCTTTATAACAAGGAGGCTTGGGGATCAAATTGACACAATTTCTTTTCGGGGACAAAATTTCAAAATGTTCGAAACCACAAAATCAGTGGAATTTTACCGTAACGTGAGTTTTCAGGTGGCGAAAAGGAAGTTACAAAATTGTTCACTTATTCATGTATATTTGGAGTTTAGTTAAACATTTTTAGGAACCCTTTGTGTTTTTTCTACTTACTGCCGTTAATAATATCAAATAATATAAAAAAAATTCAGCTCAGTGAAAGTTCTGTTTCCCTTATGCAAGCTTCTACACGCCCAGACAGTGCATAAAATATTCATGCAAATCGTTGGCTCTACTTCATATTTCACAAACAAACAAAATCGTTTAGATCCCATGGTATGCTCTATGTATAAATAATTCCCCCTTTCTTTTTTAGCAACAAGGCTTTTTTTTTTTTTTTTTTTTTT
>CM021532.1:7659641-7679352 GCA_010994315.2 Pisaster ochraceus
ACCACCACCACCAACAACAACAAAAACTGTTTACAACTATTCCTTTGTTTTGCACAGCAGTCTCTCCTGCAGTACCTCAGTAAATATTTCCCTGCACAAGAAATACCATCCATCTGGATCATTTTTCACGACCTGCACTAAAGTCATTTAAAAAAAATTCACAGAATAAAATTACAAAGTTGCCATCTGTTATTATGAGGTAATGAATGCTGTAGCTTGGGATCCCTGTGTCGGAGAAATCGTAAAAATTTGTGATGCCTGGCCACAATTATTGGCTCACTGTATTTTTGTCAACAGTTAGGAACTTGTTTTTATTGTGCTTATTACTGGCATATGGTCTCCAAAGCCTCGTTTAACAAAACTCGTTTTGTTCTACTTTATAAAATATTGCTTCTCTCTAGTACTCATCATACTTGTCTGTCTGGTCGGTTGGTTGGTTGGTTGGTTGGTTTTTGTTTGTTTTTTAGTTTTGTTCGGATGATCTTCTCAACAAGGGAACTCGGCAAAACTCCCACAGAGGGATGTACACACCAAGTTGGCAACAGCCAATCTCTCAATCAAACACTGGTTTAACGTCTATATTGCACAATACCATCAAATTGTGATTCGGTACTAAACTAGACAATTCTTGGTCTATAGTCAGTGTTAAATTCAGCGGTTAGCTTGGCTGGATTCGAACCCACAACCTTGCGATTGCAAGACATGCAGTCTAAACCACTTGCCAACGGTGACAATAACTCAATTTAAGGACTAGGCCTATCTTAAACAAATCTTGCTTGTCTCGTTCTGTTTTACATGTTCAAAATTCACAGAATGTTTAAATTATTTTTTTTAAATTAAATATTTCCCTCTGAAATGAAGTCATATTCGAGTAAACTGTATCAGAAAACCTTAAAAAGCGCAACAGCTGATTTCGGTTGTTAAAAATCAAAATTAAGGACAATGTGTTTACTTGCTGAAAATGTACGCGGTGGTTTCACTTTATTCTCCCGACACACAAAACGATTTAACCCCAAATTTTCACAGGTTTGTTATTTCATGTATATGGTTGATCACACAAAACATAAAACACTGTCTGTGACTATTTTGTTAGCTCGACCAGTTCTGTGTAATACCTTTAAATATTGAACGACAGCGTTTGGGAGAAAAATGTCCCCAATATTTGTGAAAACACTGCCGCTTGCTGCAACTGTTGCTCTACATCTACCCAGCTGTACACCAATGACTGCGAGAGTCGCCGTCTTCATCGTCGCTTACGACGGGACAGGTCACAGTATGAACTGTCCACGTTAATTTATGCATCCCATCCCACCCCCATCACTCACCAATCGTATGTCCGTAGAAAAAAACCCGCTCGAAACTTAAATAAGGAATTATCTAAAGTTTTCAACATCTTGAAAGTCTTTCGCAGAGTGCATTTAAGAAAGTCCTTTATGTGAAGTAGAAGAATGAGGAGGACAGGCATGCAACGCTACACAGGCGCTAAAAGTGTCTTCAACAACACTTTGTAAATAGTTGTATATAAATAATTACAAATCAAAAAGCAAATAGGCCTAATGCATTGAGTTTGCTGATATATATAATCAGGTATTTAAGTTCGTATCTTCCAAGTGTTCTTTATACCTTTTTTTGTCAGAGTTGACTTGATTTGTAGATGTTTTTACCATTTACTCATTAAGATGTATTAAATTCAGGTAAACTATTGTTTATGCGATGGAGAATGTATCTCAACTAAATATGACATAACTTAACCTCAACCATCAAACAATTGGTGGACTCTGGAAATAGCTGATGGTCACATGATCTCGACGTTTCGATCACCCTGATTGATGGGTGCTTCTGCCATTATTGTTGTTTGTCCACCATGGAATGGTACAGATTCCATACACATACACAGTTCGCTAAGTACAAATAAATCTTGCTTAGCAGATAATGGTTTACCAGGCAGAATGCCCTATACGGGGTACATTTAATATAACTGGTTCCGGGTGAGTTCTGCTGAGCGCCAATAGAAGTGCTGAACAATGTTTTCTGCACTCACAAATCAGAATTCTATTTTGAATTTCTGGTGTTTTTGTAATGTACAAATAAAAAAACAACCATTATTTTTTGTGAACTTGGGTTTGCAAATACGTAGAGTGCCCATTCACGAGTGTTTGTTGGCTCCTTTTAGTTTGTAAAAGTATGGATTAAATCTTTTACCGAATTACAAACCGTTGTCCCAAGTTCGAACTCTTTTTGTGTTTTCCGAATCTCATTTTGTCTGCCTGTGCAGTTTTTTGGGTCTCTCTCTCTCTCTAGGAAACAAAAATCTTATTTGGAGCTAAACCTGGACAGACACTGACAAAGATTGCCGTGTTTGTGGTGATGCTGTACGGCAGACGACCCTCACACCGACCGCTGTATACGTGTAAATAGACCTAAAGCACTAGTGTAAAAGATCCGGGGCATCGTGTGCCGAGCCCTACCAGCTAAAGCTCTCTGCAGACTGTGCAAGAGCCGTGTGTATTCGAACATTTTCGGCAACCGTTGGTCCCCACGTACATTGTTTTAACGTGTGTTGCGGATCACTATGTCCGACAATTGATTGGAGAATTGACTGTGCCCACCCATTATGTCCGACAAACCCTTGTGTCCCACCCATTGTGCCCGGCACTTGTCCGACCAATTGCGTGAAACAACAGTTATGATCGACCCATTATCAGTGTGTAAGACATTATGTCCGACAAAATGTGTCCGACAAGCCATTATGTCCTACCTATAAGTCCATAGACAGTTATGCTTTGATCGTGCTTATTTGGGTTATTTGAGTTTGCAAATCGTTGAAGAAATCGTGTGTTGCTGACTGTTCAGATTACACTCGGTGGTACAGGTGTCATGTTTGTAAAATCATCGAGCATCGAGCCTCAAATTGACCTAGTCGCTACCATTTATGTAGGCATATCACACCTTATGTATATTAAATCATTCGTGTATGGAAGAATACATTTATTCACCTGTAGTTTTCAACTTTGTCAACTACAGGTGGGTACGGTGCTCGTACACCTGGGCGAAGAGAAGCAAGTAATGGTTAAGCGTTTCCTACCAGTGTAGATCTACCCTGAAAAGCAAGTTGGTGAAGTAGACACACCGACTCAAATCCATCCTGAAGACAATTGCTCGGCAAAATTTCTTTAAAAAAAGGGGGCATTGTCCTCGTAGCTTACGTCAACGCGTGTATGCTAAGCAAGACTTTACGAGCATCCTCGAAGAAATACCAAGACCCAAATAGAGTTGCTTGAAGGCAAGGTATACAGTTTTTGTTTTTTTAACCGTTCGATTGTTTTAATCACTTATAGAAATGTAGATACTGTACATTTATATACAATCAAACTAACCTGTGAAAAGTGCATTTCAAAAGATGTTAGCATATATGAGATATCGCTGAAAATCTGGAGTGGTTTTGTTCACGCAGGAAGAATAATCCGTAATTAATTGGGAGTACACAATTTCAGAAACGTTTTATGCAGAAACGTTTCTCAGATTGAAATGTGTTTGAATCCCTCTCTCTAAAACCACATTCCTTAGAAGGGAATTGTTTCTCAAAATGGTACACATTATCAACAGCTGTAGTGCTTCTTACCGAGTAGGTTTTTTATAGTCATTCATTTTTGGAGTAATTACCAAAAGCATGCATTCCCTTTAGGCATAAAAAGTAGCTAAGCGCAAAAAATTGCTGCTTACCAAAACAAGGTCACCAGCCAAGCACCAGTTAGCAACGTTAAGAAAGAAGCCCTACTTCCTTAATAACATATAGGCCTAATCAAAAAAAAAACATCATCGGCAGAGAACCTTGTGTGGCTGTTTGTTCGTCAAATTAACAAATTAAAGGAGTTTTCTAATTTATTAAGCTCATTAATAGTCGCATATTTCTTAATTTAGTCGAGTAGGAGGACCTTGACCGTATGTATAAAATAAAGAAGACACTTCCATCACTGTGCATTACATTTTATTGATCACCCTAAAATCAATGGGTTGTGGTCAGATACTGTTACCAACCTGAGCCGGTTTCCCGCGAATAAAACAAGCTCGTACAAAGGCAATTACCATTGATTAAAATAAATTACAATGGAGATGATGGGAAGTTGGTAATGACCATCCATGTCCAGCCCTAGATGGATGAAGAAAAAACCCCAAATCCAGCCGTGGAAGTCATTTTACCATCTATGGATGATGACAGTTCTCTTATCTGGATTATCAGATATTCAAAACTATCTTTTTTAAAGCAGTCGTTTGGAGGATGGTGGTCTGGGGTATAAATCCCAATGACTTATGACCGTCGCCGCCCCCTCCCATCTTTACCTTTTAGGGTAATTAGGTCCCACGGATAGCTGCCTTCCCAAGAACAAGCGCCTATAACGGGAAATGGCAGTTTTGTTTCTAACTCACAACCAAGACCCCGAGTTGAGAAAAGCTTCCCTTCAACTTCCTCAGTTGTGTTTACAGAGAAGTGTATTTTTTCACTCGGTCCTTTGGGCGGTTCACTATTCTTCTGTGGTTAGTCTTTCATCTCCTCGTATCCATCTTTGTTATATCTCCCTACATGGAGGAGGGAAACGGATTAATGCTGCTTCTAGCCTCGGTTTCGTTGTAAAAGGAACGGCAAGTTATGGCTTTTAAGCTGAACGAATGATTTGTACTCCTAGTAGCAGGGAAGTTTTGCGTCGTTCCTTTGGCAAAATGCTGAACGCAATTTTGTATCCGTTGGCCAGTGTGATATACCTTCTGGCGGTCTTGGTGAATCACAGATACGTACGTCGGTTCTATCGTCCTTGGTCTGCATTGTCTGTGGATTCAGCAACGATTGATAAAATGCACTATTATATATAAAATCAATTTGAAATTATTTGCCTTTTTTCTTTTTGCACCGATGGTCGCCAATAGCTTGCCAGGCACTGTACCGTGGCTCAGGAGAAAAACGTGCAACTTCATGGGATGGGTTGATCAAGGGTCACATCTTCATGTGACCGGACCTTTTACTTTTTAAGTGTGCGCCACCGCACCCTGACGACTAGAGCAAGGCACCTAATTACAGAAAGTAACGAACCCAGACCACTCTCCTGATAGTATACCGTAACCACACAATTCAGCTGTTTATATCCTACTATTCCTCCCCTCCCCTCCCCCTCTATGTTTATCCTTTTCTCAGGCTGAGTGGCCCATTATTACAGTGCACTCTCTCTTTTGTTTTTTTGGCTTATGGTTTGGATTCAATCCAAGGCTTTAATACCTTTTCGGTGACTATAACGCGTTTCTAAACAGTTAACACTGTCTTGTATTTCTGTAGTCGAAAATTGCGTGCAGAAAAAGGCCCGACAAGCAATATTCGTGATTTCGTTGGACAGGGAACATGGGGGCAGCGTGATAAAAATCGTTCGTTAGCTCAGACCTATACATGCCGTTTAAAAAAGAGCTTTGTTGGCGTTTTCGAAGATGTCGTGCGCCCTCTGTTGACTTTGTTTCATCGAAGGAGCCCCACCCATGGCCATCTCGGAGCGGATGGGACGATGGGCATGTACATGTATTATACATTATGTACACGTACATGTTGGTGTGTGTGATATTTCACGTGTAGGGAGCGCCGTTTCTCGGCTTGCTGCCGACTGTCCGCCGAAACATGATGGGTTTACAGCGAAAGGTCGGCTTGCCTTTGTAGATCATCAAATCGGCCGATTGTCATCACTTCTGACGGGAGAAAATTGAAGCGTACGGCACTGTTAAGTAGAGGGTTGATAATTAAAGGGGGAAAATGATTAAGTTTGAAATCAAAACTAGCCCCTTACCATTCCTCCAAAAACATTATTTCCGTCTAAAATAGCTGCCAAAGTTCAGACATCCTTTGTTGTTTATTTTTACGTGAGTAACATAAATTGTTCGTAGGTTAGTTGTATTGTGTGTTTATTAAAAACTGGAGAATGGGACTAATAATTTACTCCTAAAACCAACAATTTTTATCTATAAGAAATATTTATTCTTTAGTGCTCAGTTCGGTTGATGAACCTAGTCTTCCAAGACAATTAATAATATTGTGTAACATCACCCAGGAGTAAATGGGTACCTCGCTGGCTAGATATTATTGACCCACAACCTTTGTGCTCACCTGGCTGCCGGTGCTGCATACTCCTAAGGAGCTGAGATGGTTTCAGGAACGCCCAAGGCCCGATAAACAGGGTTAATGACAATGCAATGTTTGAGGGGGCCTGTATTGGGTTTGAAAAATGCATAATGAATACACGATATTGTTATGATCACCATTGTCTTAATATTAACAGAATAGTTGCACACCCTGCTCAAGTGAATTTGTCTAAAACGTAACCAGTGGAGAGTTTGCTTGGGCCACAGCATTCCTCTACCAATCTTGTTCTTGAGTTGTAAGTTGTCTAATTTCATCCCATATGGATAGGTTCAGTTCAGTTTCCTTCCCATGGAATATTTGTTTGTTTGTTTGTTGGGGTGTTGGGGTGGGTTTTTGTGTGTGTGTGTTTTTTTTTGTTTTTTTTTACCACTGCCGATTATTGTTTTCTTTCGTATTAAAACAAATTAATTAAAAAATGAATAGGGTTTTGACAAGCAGCCCGTTATCACCAGGACCCGGATGTTCTCGATGAGCACAAACGAAATAGAGTAGCACTGAAAAATCCTGCTCAGCTGATTTGGGTTACCAACCAAATCACGTTGCATGTGTAAAGTGCCCCTGACCGGTTCTCTGTTAATTTTACCCCTTTATTGCAAATAAACTAGTGAAGCTATATGTTCTATAGGCCTAAACAGTTTTTATTATAAATATAGTTTTATTGTCAACCAAAATGCCCGTTTCGAATCACAATCATGTATGGCTACTGTTATTTCTGTTAATTTTTTTACATTGGGCTCCTCACTGCTGTGCATCCAATATGCCTTACTCTTTTGGTATTAAATAACATGAAATATCTGGCATTGAACTCTTTAAAAAAAATGTAAAAGTTACCAGCCTCGTTCAGAGTCTGTTTGTGCGAGAGTCGTTTAGAGTCTGTTTGTGCGAATTCGTCGATGACATTTTAAAAACATTTTAAAATAAACATAACTAGACAATCAACATATGCAATTCATATGCAACGGTGGCCTTTTCGAGTAAACGACTCGTTACAAAATGCTAAGCTAAACAAGAACTTTTATAACAAGTCATCTCGCGCATTGCCAAAAAGTATTTTATGCTGGTAATTTATACGACTTCCTCGAAACGCCAGCAAAGCGCAATCACCAACAAATCCCACACATAGCCACAAAAAAAAGAACAATCATCAACAATACCCATTGTTATCAATAATCGTATTAAAGCATGCAAAGATTGATTGTTCCTGAAGACTAATCCAAGCCGAGAAAATAAATGTTGTTATTTTGCTTTTAACGTCGTCAAAATCTACGGTGTTTTGACCACCGAGGTGCCGCGTAAAATGCACCCGGCCGCCGGGAAGCCTTGGACACGGGAAGTAGTTTGCCGTTTGTCGGCGCTCCGGTCTTTTGTCGGAGTAAAGACAGCCGACTGAAACAAAGTCAGCGAAGGGTAACACACGACTTAATAAAGAGAACTTTTCATCACCCCCAAAATATTAGTCAATTTAATGGTTTTATTTGTCGGTATTTATCTAATGGCTTACTTTGAAAATGCACTGAGTAAGAAACTGTGGCCGAATTGGTTACAAACAAACAAGGGGAAGAATGTTGGGGGATTACAAGTCACGGGCCATAAAAGAAGGGCTTTAGTATTCCTATTTTAAGACGCATTCTGGCGTCTGTGTTTCGTTGCATTACATGGCGATAAAAATTATGTGCTGGCAGTTGAAAGTGTAACCGAATTGCCATGACCGATGCAAGCATTATTCACCTACAGTATTAAACGGTTAGTGTAGGTTCCAGCCTGTTGTTGTTTTTTCCGTTTGTTTGTTTCTTGAAAGTGTGCACGGCACTATATCCGTTGTCCCCTTGAAAACACCATTTGCCGCCTCTTTGCCCCCCATTTGTTCCCCTCCCAACCCTACGCAGACACCCGCTCTTCGACTCCCTTTCCCACAGACCCAAGCGCACTGAAGTTCTTGCCAACGTTTCCTCTCAATCAAAGGGTAAAATGACGGCTCTACCAGATCAAAGGGGCCCGCCATTTCGGAGGGTGCCCCATTTTCAGCGGTGCCTTTGTTCCTTTGAAGGCGCCCTCTTTGTGCGAGATAATGAGATCTCCTTTGGTGTCGGCACTATCAGAGAGGTGTGTGGGTACTTTGTCACCCCTGTCGTTTTTCACGACCATGAAGCTGACGAAAACAGGGAGAACTCTCCCTTTTGATGCGCTTATAGAGCAAAACCAAGTGAAAAATAACATGTACGGTACGTGTTGTTTTGTTTACGGTATTGTTGCTGTTTACAGTTTCTTAGCAAATTCGATTCCGCTGAATGGTAAATTATTCTTATTGATATAAAAGTTGTGAACCTCCTTTTTAGTCTGAATTCAGTGTAGAAGGTTTTAGGTGACTTTTTGTTGCCCAGATCGTTGTAGTTCGGTAACATATTGATCCAAACCATTGAGGTAAAAGTACAATGGACATAGCCAGGGGAATGCCCGTGCTCACCCGATTCGAAATTAAACTGATTTTAACCGTTCATTTTATAGGAATATAAATAAACAGGTGGATTTTTGAAACTGTGAAGGGAGATGATTTGATGTGGAACAGCCTGACTTGGTTACCAAATTTCAAAGTTAATTTTCTGTCTTCATTTTTGCCTTGTGCACCTTTAGGGCCTACTGGTTGTTCTATTTTGTCTGCAGCTTTGACTAGCTTTCCTTTTATCGTTTTAACTTTATGTACAAAAACAAATGTCCGCAATTCAGCCTTTGGCTGCCATGGGATGTTTTTAATGAACAAACCATCAATGAATGGATGGATGAGGGTAATGCTCTATGGTCAAACTATCAAGCACACCGCCATGGTGGTGTCAACTCACCCACTAGTCGTGTTTTTTTTGGTCTGAAATACTAAATTAACTCCACTGTCGATTCTGAAGAGAGAGAGAGAGACAAACAAACCCGCTCAAAAAACATCCTAATGTCAGCGTACATGTAAATCAATCGTCGCTATTTTGTGATGGTAAATATAATGTTGTGAATAATAATTACAGATTTATGAAGTCTTGACGTGTAGTAAACTGGGAGCACGTGTCGTGCAGGCCCTGACGTCAAGCAGTGAAATGCTGCGTCGTTGACATTAATTGCGGCATTGTTTTTACTAGACAGAACGTTGTACGGTAGTGATTAACGGAAAATCAAATTAAGTATTTTCACTCAAGCTTAATTGTATAAGTACTGCTGTCAGTTTTTTCCTTCTGAAATGATGTAACTGTCGGAGAAAATTGTGTTTTAGGTTGTGTTTTTTGTTGTTGCGTCAAGTCAGTATGCCGAGCGTTGTACAAACATGGCCGCAGTGTGCTTGTTTGTTTTTTGGTTGTGTTTATTTTTCGACAATGTAAGTGCACTCTTGAGAAGATGGTCAAAGGCAAACTAAACTTTAACTAAATGAATTTTCTCCTCAGAAACTCCGTGAACCACATGGATGGATACTTCCATGATCCTCGGAGTTGTGCGCGAATAAAACCTACTATTTTAAAGGTTGAAAATATTGTGAACAATTCCACCGGTGACAATACCGAGAAAATAGAGCTGCACGAGTTCTGCGAGTGAGAGAGGAAAAAGGCCCGCGCGCTGTTTGAAACGGACGCGACTCGTGACATCGCTTCGGAGAATGGACCGCCATTTTGACGCAAACTTAATTTGCCGGCATCTGGGACACGTCGTCAAGAAACCTTAATTTACTCCTCTCTCAATTCCGCGCTAGAAACATGACATATTTGATCCGAAGTAGACGGCGGTTTTTACCCACAGGGTTAGGATACAACTCAATAATAACTACGTCGATTCAATCCCCTCCCGTAATTCGAAAATGTTGTCCTGTCCAAATGTTTTGGCGCCAATTATTTGGCGCGCTTACGCGTGCAGACGAGAACTGCGATCGCCTGTCATGGCTGAAAATTGAAAAATCAATGTTAATTGCCGTAAGAAACTGCAGCTTGACATGTGGATGTGCACACCAGAAGCTCGGCAGTGGATACCTTGTGTGGGAGGTGATAAACCGCGGGTAAAGAGAGTGGGTGAGATGGGGGTGATCCCAATATCGCTTCTCTGAAACTCACAATATTATGGCCCTTTCGAAATTACGGCTTCTGGCATGGGCTTCGGCTAAGGCTCCGTCCACCTGGTTGAAACCCCGTAAAGAAATGGCACATTTTTACAAATAACTGACGGAGCCCAATTCGAAGCCCAAGCCCAAGCCGTGGTTTCGAAAATGGCCTACATCCCCTTTAGTCCTTCGATTGAAGAAAATGCCGCGAACTCAGACAGGCGCGCTTACAAACTGCAACATCTTAGGTGTGGGACGCGAGAACACCAATATGTCTTGCACCGAGACTGAATCGCGTTCAATAAAGGTGAACTTACCCAAAGGGAACCCGCATCACTAGATGAAGAACATTTTCAAATCGTAGAGCAAGGCACAAGCCTTACCGGTCAGCCTATACAATAAGTGCACTTTATTGCCCTACTATTACCAATGAAAAAGCATCTCTGACTTGCTTATTTGCACATGATTAGCTTGAATGTTCTTCTGTTCATTTAATGGCAATTTACGCTTCCGTACTGATTCGATGAACTTCTTTTAGAGTCTCAGTGCCCAAAGACGATGACAGTATAGTCTTTGGTGTCAATTCTTTGTCAATTAAGACAAAAATAATTTATAAGTGTTGACATCGAGTTGTACGACTTTGGGGAAGAAGTCTGTTGTTCATGTATTGGTTTCGAGGCATTGCATAGTGAGGTATCAATGTATATTCAGTTTGCGGTAACACCTTGTGCTATCTACCTAGCTTAGTAGATTTTGTTCTTGCTAAAAAAAAATAGTTTGTGGCCTGACGTTTCGAACCGCTTTACAGAGTCTTTTCTTGATGGCTAATTTTTTTCTTAAGAATTTTTCTTGCTTTTTATTTCAACCTCCGCGGAGAGTAGATTTCGGAATTCAGGGACTACTTAGTTCTGAAGACAACTGTCTTGCTTATTAACTACTACCTGGGGTATTAAATTGGCCGGGACTACTTTTTCAGTGGATCGAGGGAACTTCTTGTTATGAACGCGGAGTGAGTTCTTAATTGTTCATAACGTTTTGACTAGCCTGGTCTCATCATCTTCCGCAGTTCCATAAACCAATGTCGTAAATTCCATACAAGTACAAACCCGCACTTTATGTGTGTACACGGTACGTTTGTTGTGTCCTTGCTTACAGAAGTTATGTATGCATTATCAACATATCTTTATTGCAATTGTCAATAATGTTTTGTGTGTGGGTTGTTTTATGTTTGCGGTTATTTTTATGGATATTTTAGTATTTGAAGGTAATATATATTTTTGTAGATTAGTTTTGAGCAGACAATTAAAAGCCACTGCAATATTAAATGTAAGTGGACTTCAAACACATAATTAAACTGTAAAATAAAAATAAACTAACTCTATTCATTCCTTAATATACAAATGGTTTACTCACATTGATAAATTAACATTTTACATGGCAGACTATGGAAACCAGTTGAAGCTTGGAACGAAAAGATAATTCAATAGGGCCTATTTAAACTTGCATCAGCCTATCGTTAACACAAGAGTTGCAGTTGTCCGATGTTCCCTTTTGCTTGAGTTTCTTTTTGTTTCGGGGTTCATTTTATTTCCACCAGTTCCAATCATCCATATCAGTATGTCATTATTGAATAATGTCAGAGTAGCCGTCAACATTTGACTTATTACGATTGCTGCAACTAGAAATAAGCCCGAAATAAAACGCGTAAGTTTGTTGCACGGCGTGTTTGTTAAAAATTAAGGGACATAAGTTATACTCTTCAAAAAAGAGGAAAATAGGGCCTACATTGTGAAAATTATGTGAAAGGAATTATAGATAGTCCCTGTTTTGGGGGCTTACATGAGCCGGTTTTTAAACTGCGGTCAAAGGAACTTGTGCAGGGGGGAAATTGTCAGTATTAATGTCATAACCGATCACATGTTTATATCAAATCACACAGTACTGGACTGAACAAGGCTTTTTCAGCAGCCCAGCCTTAGTTAAAGAGACTCTTCTTCGGTCCAGATTTTCAACAAGTTTCTCTAAACTTTCCTACGTCCTGCAGCCTCTGCTATGATTCTAGTTTCGCTCCTTTCCGATGCCCACATCCCTCAATACAATCGGGAGGGTTTTCATGTGTTATTCATAACTGACCACCGAGGTGATCGTTGAACTCCCCTCGCGGGCAACTTAATCGATTACCCCGTTCAAGTCCCACTCATTTACCCGGCCCCTCGACTAACTCCGATCCCCCACTCGATGTCCGACACTTCCCACCGTTAACTGAGTCTCTCTCTTTCTTTCTTTTTTCCCCCTCCGCGCCCCAGTCACACCACCAACCACCACAGCCCAACTCCCCGCTGTACAGCAAACATTTGTCGAGCAAACAGGCAGAATTAATTTGTCAAAAAGCAATCGTGCAACGTGCGCGTGTGTGTTTAATACGGGGAAGCGATTTTGGTGGGGATTTTACGCATTTATTAACTGTATCCCTGTAAATTTTAATTGAGTTTATGCGCAGGTAATTTTTTAAGAGGGAGCCGTTCGGCTGGAAGATATGGAAATCTGGGGGCTCTGGTTTATTAATGACAGTAAATACAGATCTTGAAGGTGAGCAGCCGCAGCCGGGCGGGATCCGATTAGTGTTTGTTTTGGGGGGTATAGACTTCAACTGATATAATGAATTTTTAAACAGGATTAGAAGGGAAAAAAGATGCATTTGTGAGTAAAAGTGATGCAAATGACGGCATTAAAGAATCTAGTCAAGTTTAATTAATATTTATATCATATTTATTTTCAATTAGAAATGACTTTGTTTAGGGATCCGTTATTCTTGATTGATTCATCATGTTTGATTGCACCCCCCCCCCCATTACAAAATGAAAGATCGTACAGGAGAAAACATTGCAGACTGCAGCTAGCTACATTTATCATGACATTTCTTCACCCTCTGTCTCGTTTAGCTCTGCTGAAGGGTTGACATCACACAGTGGTTCTTGTGAAAGCGTATTTAATACTAAATCTTGATTGAGTATTAGACGGACGGGGTTACCGAGACATCACCCGCACGTTGCGCCCAGAGGAACATCTCTGTCAGTCCCTAGATAATGGCCACTGAGAAAGTTATGTTTGCAACCTCGACCCCGTCACCGTATGTGACACCTAGACTAGGCCGAGACCGTAACAGTCAGACCTAAACATAGCCCCGGGACCTTGATAAGGATCTAAGTATAGCCTGAGACTGTATGTAGCCCAGGACCGAAATATAGACTGGAACCTAAATGCTGCCTGGGATCTTAAAACTAACCCTGAGATGTGGACGTTGTCCGGGACCTTAACAAATGGGACCAAAATGTAGCCCGAGACCTAAACATAACCTGGGACTTAAATGTACCTGTGCTCTTAATACTTATCCCTGGGATCTGAAGGGCCCGGGACCTAGACGGTACTATTCCTAAATGTAAAACCGTCTGTACCTAAATGTAGACTCAATCCTATCGAGATGGAACCCCAACCCTGTGCCTAAAAATGTAGCAAATGCTACCTCCAGGGCTGGGACTACATTTAGGCACCGCACTGAGTTCTCCTTTAGGTCACAAGCTACATTTAGGTGTCGAGCATTCCTGCAGTGACATTTACATCGATATGTTTCTCACTAGGCGAGAATATTCAGCCAAACCACCACGTGGGATCGAAATTCCGCTACTTGGGTGCAACATGAGGCAGCACATGGCCCGCAGAACGGCTTACTTTTGCAAATAATTCTGCTTAGCCATACAAACATCTTGCGCTTCATAGCGCTACGGGGTCCAGACACTGAGCAGCAGTTCAACCTCTGTCCTTACCAGACGATGTGATGGTGCGAATGTACCTCACTTCATGCATTGTTATCTTTCATCATTTATGTCTTGTTCAACCTGTCTGTCCGTCCGTTCTCGTTCCTGTTTATGTTCGGTTTGTCTGTCCATCAGGTATCTCACCACAGCTTCTACAAGATGCCTCCATACTTATTTTGATTTCTGTCTCGTATAAAACTGGATTTATGGTTATACTTCTTTTTGATTAGGCCTATATGTTTTGTTTAGAAATGTTCATGAAGTTTGAAAATAATTTGAGAATTTGAATTTGGATTGAATTGAAGTAGTCTCTCGGTTGAAACATTCTGAGATGATTGTTTCTTCGTCTACTTCAGACAGTCTCTCAGTGTGCCCCAATGTGCGCTTTCAAAACTCGTGGTTGATTTCGTTGCGGTCTGTTCGGCTCTTTTTACAGATTCAGCATTTGATTGTTCGAAGATTTTCACCAGCTCAAAAAGAAAAAAAAAGAACAGCATGTGAACGTACTTTGCACATGAACAGCAAACACCGAAAGATTATAAACTCACGGAGAGAAGCTTCCACGAACCCCACAATCTGCTTTTAGCGTGGCCAACAGACAAAAGGATGCAAGAAAATTGCACTTTGCCTTTATATACATTTCCCAGATTATTGTTTTGTTCTGTGGGTTGGAATTATACAGTTCCCTTTTCAGTCTCGGCGACATCGGACTAAAAACATCCGGCGAGAGGGAGCTTCCTTTTTTTTTGCAACATCAGCGCTGTCTGAGGACCGCACGCAAAACTTGACGTTCTCACACATTTTTAAGAAAACAAAACCTTGCACCTTTTTTTCGCTGCAAAGCCTCCAGAACGCCATCAGTTGCAGCTTGGGTTTCCCCATTCATCTCCTGTCAACGTTAGAACCAACTCTATCAAAATGTACTTCCGCTCTGTCCCATGCTACGTCTTATTGAGGGGGAAAAAAATCCCATATTGCTGTAAAGTCGACACCTATCCACCGCAAGAAATACATTTCCGGATTATTAGCAACTGAGATATCATTCCCGCGGGACGCTGTGTGTGTGTTTGTGTTTTCTTTAGCTTTATATTATGGCGCAAGGAATTAAGGACAGTGAAAATTATTGCGAGGAGAAAGTGTCCCGGGGAATGTAAGCTTTTGTTGTGAGTGTGACGGGAAGTTTTAGCTTGGACGCTTGAGACGTGGGGAGGATGACTGTCGGCCAGAATGCACCCCGGGAGTAAACTCGGCTCACCAGGCCTGTTCTGACTCGTGTAGTTTTCTGAGCTCCTGGAAAAAAAGATCGTGGTTCGGCAGATTTTCTTGACCACTGTCTACAACACGGACCTTTGATTTTGGATGGTTTTGACATTCTTATCTGATTGTTTTAGTATAGCCATAATCACCGTACAAGGGCCAACCCAGCCGGGAACGTTGTCCTACCATTTCCTAAGACAGAGGCTGACAGACCAACTTTTAACCTCGTAGTGATGTCATACATGTTTTTTTAGAAGAAAAAATAGTGCGTTTTTCCAACGAGGCCACACACGTGACGTAACATGTTTTAAAAGCAAGGCAGTGCTTATAATGTATGGCCATGAAACTGTCGTTGTAAAGCCATTCATTTTAAAGATGCACTAAAACACAATCGTTTTTGTGAAAATGTTGTATGTTTAATACTGTATATTAATTACAACTCCAGTTTTGTGTATGGTATATACCGGTACTAGGCCCGAGGCATTTTGCGCCACAGCAGTTAAACTTTAATTTAATGTGATATGTTTGGTCACATAATGAATAGAAGGCACTTTTTTGAAGACATCTAGCCTTTCTCCACTGCAATAAATTAGTTGAGACAGAAGTACGGTGGGCTGACTGCATCTCAGCGTAACCTGTCCATGTTAGTTCGGTGCAGTCCCCTCATTCATCAACTAGACGGTCTTGAACTTATTTATCTACAATCTTGCCCTCTTCCTGCTCCAACATAGCCAGTTTCCTGCAAGAAAAGTCAAGAAGACGTGAAGCAGAAGAAGAAATAAGACGAGTAATCCTTTAATTCGTGTGAGTGATCAATCTACGAGCCGAGATGTATGTCAGCCGAAATGAAGGAAAGGGTGAATGGTTGTGTAGGAAAGCGCGCCTCTTACTGTAATCGAAGCATCGACGGTCAACAAGCCGTTGTATGGGGGGCTTTCCGCAGTGGAGACCGTGGAACATATTGAGAATTTGATCTGGCTGGTAGGAAACGCCATCGCCTGTCAGGACCACAAGGTCCTCCGGTGGAGGATGGAGCGACTCTTGTGACGAGAGGAAGACAACACGGCGAGTTCCACCATTTCTTGTGTCTTCTTCGTAGTCGCCTCGGATTTGATGACAAGAACTTTTTACCGAGAGGCTGATTTGATAAAATGGCTTCACTTCAGAGACAATATTTACACGTCGCCAGCACTGGTTCATTATGAAGACAAATGGATGCGTTGAAAAAAAAAACTGAACGTGAAGGCGAGTGCATAAAAAGCGAGCAGCTTTACACCCGGAGAGACGATGAAATTGTATAGTTTTGCAGAATTTAAATTCAATAGTTTCGGCACAACAAATACTTTATGACTCGCAATTTTGTGTTGTATCTCACGGTTTTCAACAAACATAGTTGAACCTCTTTCCATTCAGAGAAAGTAAAAAACAAACCAACAAAAAAGTATGACTCAAGTTTTTGACTTTTAAATAAACGCAGACATCGGTTACAAATAGCGGTTCGCCCCAACTGCCCGTTCTTTAGGCTAGTTTCCATGTTTCTGATGGTAAAGCCCGAGGGGGCGGGGCAACCTTGCTGTTCATGCAGAAACCCATTTCAATAAAACTCCGGGAAGACCTTTTTACCATCTTGTCTCATCTTCAAAGAATGTACAGACGATGCTTTTTTTATCCTTCTAGTAATAGTTCGTGTAGTGAGTCGTGCTTGGAGCGACACGCCGCGCATCTGTGTCGGCACTACACAAGGAAAGACAAAAATCTTGTTTTTTCTTCTGCCTGCCCGTCCAGAGGGTACCAATTCCTCTTTGCATTTTCCCCCAAAGTCGCCAGTTTTGGCGCAGCTAATGGGCCAACCGTTCAGATCTCGCGCGGCGCGAGGGAAAAGTTAATACTGCGTGCGTGCGTTTCGCGAGATACTGACATCTTAATAGACTTAAATAGAAACACTTAAATTTATAGCGGGTATTCATGGCTTGAATGAACAACGTGCTTTTTGCCAATTATAACCGAAACTCTTTTATCCTAGATTTCAAAGCTAACCTTTTCTCATTCTTGAAATGAATTACCCAAGCTTTCGGTATACATACTACCTGAAGGTCGCCTATTATAGCTTTGCTTACAGACTCGCATTGAGAGCAAAACCTTCTCGGTTCGAAGGAGGGAAAAACAGAAAGGAAAAAAAACCCAAGAACAGTACGCGCGTCGGAGAGGAGCCCAAGTCCCGTAGGATTTTCGTCCTCTTCTTTCGTAAAATCCGCCAAAAATGACAAGAAGTCCGTCTGTGATTGACGAATCTGTAATCCATTTGACATTGAAGGGGCCTCGGTGTAGTCTGGCGAGTGGAGACGATCACGGGGAGGGTTTTTGTCGTTTTCATTTGAGATGGATTTCTGCTCTTAGACATCCGTTGGAAATTAGTTTTTACTGAAAAGGAAATATGTTTTTTTTTCTTCTTCCTTTTTTCCCATCTCCACGAAAGCTTGGTTTAAATCAAGGGGAGTTGGAACTGAACTAATCCTATCAGCTTTATTCCGTCTTCGATTCAAATTTGTTTTATTTTGTGTGCATTTTTGCAAGACTGTAGCCATTATTGATAGTTTTCAACAAAGGTGATTGTTGTTTTCTACATTATCATGGAATAGTCGCATGGAAATGTCGCACATTCACCATTCAGCACAAAACAAACGTTGAGAGCAACTTAATCTGGGTCCAATTTCTTGGCACTCCTTACCAAATATATCTACACTGTACTCTCTGAGAACTGCAGGGTCAGACTTGAGCCGTTCCGAGTCCCGTGGGGCTTGACCCATTCCTGGGTCAGTGTGACCCGGAATCTCTGTCAAAATGACCTAGAAATGAGTCAAACTGACGCAGAATTCGAGCTTAAATCACATTTCTAAACCACGGGTCAGTATGACTCGGAAGTGGGTCAGCTGGGGGCCCCTAGGGACACGAGATCCCGGTCAATTCTGGCCCGGGAATTTGCGCGGACCGGTACCCATGTAAAGCGCGTGAATCTATTGAGCGCAGACTTCCACAGCTGTAAGCAGAGCCTGACGTGATTCGACACATCTTCAAATTGCTCCCTTTTGCACTACTGTCAAACGCAGCTTACGACCCATGGTCTGTCATTTTTGGGATTCAAAACCATTAATCTCAATATAATAGAGATCAACGGTCAAAACGCACATAACGATAAAATGGTGCGCACCCTACTGCGCGTGCGTTGCCTAAAATGCGCACGGCACATCAATACCGTACAGGCGTACACACACAGAGGAACGTCTCTCCTCAAAATGGCGCAACTATAATTTACCGTGTGATGACTTGCAACACTTGTCTAGGTAAACAGATATACTGTATATCTCAAGCAAATTTCAGAAAAGCAAACGAAAAAACAGACGTAAAAAATAACAGACTGACAAACAGACAGCTTTGTAGACTTTTAGTGAATGTCTGGTATAGGATTGGCCAGTGAGGTTTGAGGGATTTAGATGAATAAGGTAGTGTGTTGGGGAGGAGGGGGCATTAGTTACTGATCGAGGGTTAGGGTATCTGCAAGGTAAGGCTATGGCACACTTTAGAAGGACGTGAAGGACATTTGGCATTTTATTTTTCTCCTACTATTAGGAAACCCAAGCTAGATAATTACTTCTTATTTCAATGAATTTAAGTTCAGTATATTTTGGATCGGGCTCCTTTTGAGGTTGTTAATGTCAGTAGAGCTTATTGATTTAAATCGCCTCCCAAGTGAAGTGTCATGTATATTTATGTTGTGTGGATTTTTCCACAGCTATTATGAAGTAGGCTATTATACAATAAAGCAAAGTTACTCTGGGCATAGAGGGGGGCTGACTGCAGATAAACATAACCCCGGGGTCTTGATTTGTTCACCCCCACGAAAATGTGTTTACAGACCCGTGGGAGCTCGCAGCTCGTCGTCTTCTAAAAAACAAACATCTTTTGTCGGTTTCTCTAAAGCCACTAAAAAGGCCGACACGATGAGGTAGATTTCCCGGATGCTGGAGGCATTTTAGGGGTAATAAGTGTAATTGTTGTTGTGAATTCTTGATGGAAAAGTGTCTAGATATCCCTATATACGGCAAAGACCAGGGTCGTTTTGTATAGAGCTGCAAAACATATACAAGTAAGCCTTCTTCTACTCACTAGACAAATTTGTGGGGAAATTTGATTGACCTTTTCACACCTGAACAGGGTTCACCCTGAACCTTTTTTCAGTGACTACCTTTAGCTTGTCATTTCACTAGCTAGCTTGTCATTTCACTAGCTAGCTTGTCATTTCACTAGTTAGCTTGTCATTTCACTAGCTAGCTTGTCATTTCACTATAGCTAGCTTGTCATTTCACTAGCTAGCTTGTCATTTCACTAGCTAGCTTGTCA
>CM021532.1:7690401-7714917 GCA_010994315.2 Pisaster ochraceus
AAGGATGACGGTGTGTGTTTACTAAATAGATCAAGACTGATGCACACTTTATTTTTCTTTAATTTTAAGGCTCTCGTTTCCTATTTTCATTTCTGTCAATTACAGTTCCGCATTCCAACATTAATAATTATGATTTATAACCCTCGCCTAGTGATATGCCTTATTAAATATAGCTCATCTCTGCAGATCTTAATTCCTTAAACAAACTAGTGGCGAAGGTCTCCGATTATTTAGGTTTTTTTCCCCCTCATTCTTTTTGCTATTCTGAAATGGCAAATTCACCTCAGCCTGGCTGAAGACGCCGCGGTACTCACGCTGTACGCGCGAGGCCAGCCAGCCCCAAACACGGCCCCGTCGTCTGGCGTTGTTGAACCGCCACCTCGCTGCCGCCACGTGCTACCCGTCATTTCCCTCCTGTTCGTCAAATCCCTTGTCCTCCCAGGTACGACCCCGCCGTACTAACTAGATGCACGCCTATACATTTCCTTGCTGATAATTAGAAGTTAGTAGTTTGACGCCTCGCCCCCGTCTCTCTTTACGACTGGGGCAGATAACAGTTCATTTTTATATGCCGATAATGAAGATGTGGCCTCGGGCACTGGCGAGCGGGGATGACTTCGCTTCCGAAAGGCACGAGATCATGCTGATGGATACATGTTGAAATTAGGACAAAAACTGCACAAACTTATGAACATCACGAGCTGGGGGTCCGGATGTTTTCCCGCCAGAGCATGGCGTTTGTTTTTCTTTCAGATAAACCGACGGCGAAGAAAAAAAAATCATGAACAAAAAAATGTATTCACTGGTACCCCGTAAGCGTCTCCATGAAAGATACCGATCATTGGTACCAGACGATCGCATTAGGCTACACGCAATGTAGCACCATATGGCTAGTCTGGTGCCTTAAACTACACGACACCAAAACAATCAGCAGCAATCAAGAACCATGATTTCATCCTTTAATACAATACATATATAGGCTAAACTGCCTGTTTTGGAGTCACCATTGAGGTTAAATTTAATGCGCCACTGAGATGCACACGAACGAAATCAGACCATGCGTTTCAAAAAAAAAAAAAAATGGGAAAAAGGGGGAACATTGTGATCGTGAGGCTAGGTGACGTCGATTAATGGAGCGACAAGCATCCTCGGGGTATGTAGACCTATTTCTGTGTAAATTGGACGACACAAAATGAGAGTGACTGATGTTATTGATAACCATGCCACCGTTATCAAAGGGAAGGTGTTTATTTAGGAGGGAGTTGATTTCTCTGTCAGTGTAAAATTTCAATCTTTATTGTGGTGAAGTCGGTCTCATTTCACTCCCATTCAATTCAGCGTAACTGAATCGAGGCTGGGTTGGAAAACAGTCTGGCCCTTTGCCCGAATAACACTAAAGTCTGTATATATTGCTATTGCATATAAAAAGGGAACATGACGAAGGTGAACGCAGTGAGAAAATGTGACAATCTTCTGCCCACACTTGTGTTTTTAAGTTATATGTGAGAAGTCGATGCACTGGAAAAAGACCGTATATGCACAAGACCGGATGACTAGACAGCCAATCAAGACCCAAATCGCCGTATAGGAAGACCTTTTCATCGGGTCAACGGTATTCCTGAAACAGCTAAACTCCTTAGGAGTATGCAGCCCCAGCAGGTTACACTTGTATCACGAGAAGCGATCGTCAAAGGCAGAAGCGAAGAGGCAAGTCTTCGTCACACTTGTTTGTTACTATCGGGTTACGCTTGCTCTATGTTTGTTAGCCGCCAATAACTTTGCTTATCAAACCGATGGAGAATAAATGATGGTAAGTGATAGAAATGGAAACCTGGGGCTTGGATGGAAGGGGGAGGGGGAGATAAATGAGAGTGTGCAGAGACGACACCATTTACATGGGAAGGACAGATTGTGTCACGAATAGAAAATCTAGTCAATTTAACTTCATTCAATTAAACTTGGTTTATTGTACAATAATGCAACTGGTTTAGAGTTCGAAGGCTGAAATACAGTCGAGTTTTACAATGATAAAAAACAAGTGAAAAAAACAAATTAAAATTCTTCATCCCGATGCAAATATTACATCTATTAGATAAAAAACAAGTTTTACGTTTCAGCATAAATTTGGAAAGTGTCTCAACAAAATACTTACCAACTATTATCCAAAAGCCATTTCCACCGACTACGTCAATCGTGAAGATTTGCTTGTTCTGAATTAGGTTCTAAACTCATTATCACAGTGGTCGTCTAATCCAACCGCACAAAAAATGGCGCCCAATGTGGAGCTCAACGTCAGACAGGGAAAACAAGTCAAATTGCCCTGTAAACGTGTGAAATAACTACATCTGCGGGGGGTAATGGACTGAATCTACAAATGATACTGATGTGTCCCATTCTTAATTCGGCACGTTTCATGCTCTTAGACATAAAACGTTCCCGACCGCAGAACGTGTGCGTATTCCACAGGTATTGTACGCAATCTCACACTCTCTCGTGGGACTGATATTAAAGGTATGGTGCAACGCTGGTCGGGGGGGGGGGGTTTCCAAACGATACTTTTCACAGAAACACGTACTCATGCAGTGAAAACATCCAAGGGGTGGGGAGCGGGGCTCAGGGCCGATGTTGTGTTATAAAAAGTATTACTTTGTTTTGTTCTTAGAGAGAACAATAACAAAGGGAAGGGACATTTTGTCGTGGGCCCTTTCCGAGACCAAGGCTTGGGCTTGGGCGCTAGACTCTGTCACTTATTAAAAGCAGGGTATACTTTTAGTAATTACTCCAAAAATGAAGGACCATCTAAACCGACTTGTTAAAGAGTACTGGAGAGCTCATTGTTATAGGAACGACCCCCTTTGAAGTAATGTAGTTTTCGAGAAAGGTAATTTTCCACCCCAAAATTTGAATCTGAGAAAGGCTTTAGGCATGAAGCCTTTCTCATGCATCTGAAAGCACACAATTCTATGTAAACAAGGGTGTGGGTTTTTTTCTTTCATTAATTTCTTGCAGCTTTGATGACCAATTGAGGCAAAATGTTGACAGGTTTGTTATCTGATGCTTATGTTGGGATACACCATGTGAGGATGCTGGTCTTTGAAGTGTGCCCTGCGTTTGCGAAAACGTGCGCTTTCCTTACGAGGCTTCAAACGGGCAGGCGGAACCCAAGCCCAAGCCGTTGTTTCGACAGGGCCTAAGAGAAATGACTTTGGTACAACTAGCGTTGTTGGCATAGAAAACCTGATATTATATTTAGTAACGTCTAATGTGGCTCCTCTTTACATGACCCCCCCCTCCGTCCCACCCATTGAAGGCAGAATTTATCTCATACAGCCCAACCTAAAATATTATATTCTCCGTGTACGCTTTGTACTTCAGCTTTAACTGTTCACGTAGTTTTCTTCTTCAGAAAACAGAACGGTTTCGTGGTTATGATTTAAAACAAAATACAAAGGTGTTATGACATTGACTGAGTCCTGCACAAGAGACCAAGAAGCTAGAAGAAAACTACAGCTAAAGTTACTGTGAGCAGGGTTTTAAGGAACACATCGTGGACAGTGGACTTCAGATACTGGCTTGGTTGGGCTACAGCAGCTGAAGCAGGTCGTGAGTTCCAAAGCTTTGCGTGGTAGGATGCTGTAAAAAGATCTCTGATGTTGTGAGGTATAGGCCTACGCTCCATGATGGGATGTAGATGACTGCCTTGGTAGAACGGCTTGCTGTAAGTAGAGGTAATTTTGAGACTGTCCAGTGGATGAGGGTTAGGAGGGCACTGCATTTTCTTGAAAACTGTTGAACCAGCAACTTGCCTACAGTGGCTGAAAGGCTAACAGGTCTGCATGAAGATAAGGTGGGAATGGAAAACTGTAGCTTTGTTTTGAGGTCTTTCAATTAGATCCCTTGTTTTGATTTTACTGCTGTTCCCCAAAATGGCCAACTATTGATGACACATCATCCAGTTTTGAGCAACTTCATTCAAATTCTGTACCTCTGAATGAACTCACCACTCAACCATCACGTGAAATGGTCGCATAATGATACGTTTTTGAGAACACATCAAAAAAAGGGTGTTATTTTGTCAATGAAATTTTTCCAGAATTTCAGAAATACTTTGTACTGGTAACATGAGAGGTTCAAAATCGGTGAAGATGTGGCCCCCCTAAAAAATAAACAAATAAATAAACTATAAATAAAATAAATAAATAAACAGTTTACAACAATTAAACAATAAACATAATGAGAAAAATACACCTTTAAGGAATAACAATATGGTCATCGGTGGTTTTGTTTATCCATCTTTTCTTTTCTGTGGGAAAAATTGAAGAGGGAAGTAAAGATAAAATTCAAGCTCAATCATACTTAGTTAAAAACTAAGGCACCAAGACATCGCTTCACATTTAAAGTGTGTTTAGTTATAGCCATCATGTAAAGAGTGAACATGAAAATCATTCGTTAACTGCTGAAAACAAAAGAATATTGCATTACCAAGACTGGTCATGCAGAGCAGGGCTTGTAATTGAGCGATTTCGTCAGTCGCCACAAACCTTAACAATGATGGAGGTCTAGGATGCATATACCGACCACGCGGAGTGAGGCAGAGGGGACACGTACAAGAGGAAAGACAACACCCAAACGATGATGGGACAGCACTTGGATTCAACCGGGACAGTGACTGTGATGTCATCAAAGCTTTTCGGCAAGCTAGTTTTGGCACAACCAATCCCTGATTATTGAGAGATCATGTCATTGTCCAAGCTTGGGTTGCAGTCGGTAGAGGCAGTTGAGATATTTTTTGTTCATGGTGCATCCAGGTTAAATAGTTCACTACTGAAAAATCTGAAAACAAAGGAAGTAGTGTGGCCCCTTGGTATGAAATGAGATTGAGAGCTTTCATTAGCAATGTATACGCAGGGAACATGACCAAAGTACCGGCCTCATTGCCGCATGTCGCTACATTTTAGTGAAGCAAATCATTGTTTTTCTCGTGTCAAAGGTCAGACATGACTCAGCCGTTCCATGACGTCACGTAATGAGTTTTTGAATGGTATCCGATTATGATGATTGCCTGATTTGACTTTTGCAAGTCTAATGCGGAACTTGTGAATCGTAACGCAATTTCGGTTCTGACACACGTTAAAAGCGATGTACGTGGGAACCCGACCCCAAATTTGTAATGTAAGCCATAGCTCCATCCTTGCACGGTATGCATGCACGAGAAGCGTAAATTGTGACGTCATATTTTAAAGGGCGCACACAACATTGGTAGGAATGGAGGGGTGCACATGACTTAGGCCTACATGGTATAAAAAGAAAACTTCCCTTGAAATATTTTTGCCTTTAATGCTATAGTTTTTGAGAAAAGTGTCTAAAACAATTAGTTTGAGTCCAAAACTCGATGTTCTTAATCAGTGAACACATCAGGGTTGTTCTCACTATTTTCTCCTAACCTCAATGACCGATTGAGCTTAAAATTTCACAGGTTTTTGTATATGTACTTGGGTCACATCCAATGTGGATACAGGGGCCGATTTCACAAAGAGCTAAGATTGATCGTAACTGCAAATCAATCGTAGTTGCTTAGTAAAGTGTGATGTCACAATGTAAATCACTATGGTGATACCGACAAATTTGTCTTACGATGGATTTTATTGCTTTGTGAAATCGACCCCAGAACTCGCTTTCAAAAAGAGTTTAAGATTAATCTTAATTGCGGATCAATCTTAGTGGCTAAGCAAAGTGTGATGTCACAATACAAATCACTGTGGCAATATTGACAACTCATCTTAATATTAATTTTAGTGATTTGTGAAATCATGGTCATGGACTTTGACAATTACCAATATTGTAAATGGGCTATAAGCTATAGAATTAACAAAACGGTATTTTGTTTCGTGCAATTATAACATATATTTTAGTTAACTTGGGTTAAGAGTTTTAGTTGCGAGTGAAATTGTGTCAGGCACATCTCGGGGACTACGACGTCTTAAGACTGTGGGGGCGCTTTTATTATTTCACACTTGTAATAGAAGATCCTCCTACGGTTTGGATTTTGTCCTCAGAACGTGACGCAACGCAATTCAACAACAAACACGTACACATCACAGGATCATTCCTTTTATGACTCTGAGTGAAACGAGGGTACTCGGCATTTATGAACAAAATATCGTAGGAGATCAACGATGCATTAGTAACAGCAAGAAGGATAAAAAATGGAGATGGGTTGGACACCTAGGCGGAACAAAAGATGAAAGATGGAGCAAAATCACAACAGAATGGCAAGATCTCTCCCTGAACAGGAAGCGTGGTAGACCTCGAGCAAGATGGAGAGACGAGATAGTCAGCCATGTGGGATCAACAGCACATGCGCAGAATAGAAATACTTGGCACAGTTTAGGTGAGCCCCCCCCCCCCCCACCTGCAGTGGGAAGACAGGGGCTGATGATGATTATGATGATGATCGAAGAAAGTTGAATTTTAATATTTAAGGGATAGTACGTCATTGGTTTTTAAAAGAGCAAACTAATTACCACCAGCTTTCAAAAAACAAACCGTAGTTTTGAGAATAATCGCATGAAATTAGATGCTCACGTTTGAGTGAAAACATATTCGATTTTTGGTTGGAACAAAGATATTTACTGGAGCGGGATTTGAACCTGCGACCTCCGGATTAACGTGCCGGCGCTCTACCAAAATATTGGCGGTCTTCCTGTTTTGTCAATATCCTTGTTCAGGGTGCCAGTCAGAAGCCATTCAACCTGTAACTGCCGTATAGCCAGGGATTACACCCAAGTCTACGATACAACATGGGAAGCAGCAGGAGAGGGACCACCTTATTTGGGGGGGGGGGTATATTTCGACTGATGCCAAGGGTTGTGCGAATGTGAACAACGTGTTCACTTCGATGCGGCAACTTTGACAGTATTTCAGACGGATTGGTCCTGGCATGAGCTTTATAACATGACCCCAAGTTATTTCAAGAGTTTTTTAGGTTAAACTTTTCGTATTTTCGATAGTTACCTCTATTTCGTCTTCATGAGGAAACTCGCAAGATACCGAAACTCATCGAAGTATAAATTAGGCTCAGAAACAAAGTACGGACAAGTTGCTCGAGCAGTTTGTTGTTTCTTTATTCAAATCAATAATAAGTTTCAACTCGCGTGAAGGTCGTACCGGCAACGTGACGCACAGTGGGGAAATGGAAATAGTGGTGAGACTGCGCAACTCCAACTTGAGTTGCTGCTAGTCTATTGTAAGGCTTTATAGCCTGGACCTGGACTTAATTATTCTTCACATTTTTCAATTTCAATGGAATTCGTAAAAACAATCAACCGTTCACATGAGGAAAAAACTTGTTACAGTGCACTGTGTTCGTGTGACGGTGTGCGAGTGCAGTGAGATTGTCTGTGATGGGAGACGAGCATTCATCCCACGACCATTTTTGAGTATAAATTCTAATTTGATTTTCAAGGGATGGAAGGGGGGAGATGTAACCTTCACCGGCAGACAAATGAGTCTCGTAAACCCATCACATCCCCAATTTGTAACGCTGATTCAAGCCAAATCCTTTGATTGTCCCATGCCCTTGACGTCAAGTGATACGCAAGATCAGGGGGGACCAGCCGGTGCACTAGGCTGGAGCAGGCCACGGCTCCCCGGCATAGGGGGGCCCTGGAAAGAGGCTTGGTGGCGCGGAGGCCGCCGGCTGAACCGCACGCTGCGATACCAAGTCCCTATCTTCTGCACGAGTTGTGTGGCGACAAATCCCGGCCAATTCAATTAACCAATGTCTGAACTCCCATCTAGTGGGTTGTGTAATAAATTCATCTTGATGCATGTCCCTGTTGTGAAATGATGCGCCTTGCGGGCCCGGATAGCCCCAGCAATCACAAACAACCCCCGCCTCTCTCTTTCTATCTCTCCCCTTCTCTCGTTGGAGCTCCCGGGGCTCCAGGGGCCGTGAACGATACACCAAAACCACTACTCATCCTTCCGAATCATTGGGTAATTGAAAATGAAACAGGCGTTTGATCCACGGAATCTAAACTCCTGCAAGGCAATTTCCCGCCGCCGTCTCCACGACAGCTTCTTTCCCATTGGTTCCTCAAGGTATCCCCACCGTTTGCTCCCCTGGGACCCTACCTCTGCCCGTCTTCACTAAGTCTCCAAAAAACATCAATATGGGAGCGTACACACACGCCCAGCTATCTTGTCATGTCGCATCACACATCTCTGATAAAGATGGCGCACTGTCATAATAACTCTGCAATTTAGTTGAATAGGGGAAACCAAGGTCGAGTTCGGCAGCAAGAGCGAAGCGGGGTCCTTGATGAATTGCCGTGCATAAACAATGCGAGCAGGGTCGGGCGAGCGCGAGGGAACTCTTTCCCCCGCGTTCGGCGCTGTTTCCCCGGCCTTGGACGTGACACTGACGAAGGACCGAGACTTAAGGGTTGGGAGTGGCTGTAGCTCAATGAACAAGATGGCCCGAGTGCGGCCTCAAAAGCTGATTAGTCTTAATTGGCAAGGCACATTAAAACAAATTTTAAATCTGGATCATGCAAGCGAACAACATCAGCCCATAATGAATGTAGTACCTTCTTAATTGGATTGATGTCATTATGGACTTTAACCTATTCTAATCAATTCATTGTTTACACGTTGTGTACAAAGTAACCAACGTAAACTAAATAACATCGGTGGAAGCCCCCCCCCCCCCTCACCCACCCCCATCCTCCGTATACAATCATGACAAGGAATCGAAATTGTAATTACAAAGTGACAGCAGGTGGAAAATTATTTAATGAGTTGACATTCAGAATCAAGTAAACTCCCCTAAAACGGCATAAATAAACAGAACCACGGTGCTGGGCCAACTTCTGTTCGTCTAATGTAAATTTATTTCCCGAAGAAACGACTGGTGTATGCACTGGTAAAATTCCCTTGCGCCTTCACGTTACACAACGAGCAAACACCAATGACATTGGAGCGTAAAAACACAAAAATTTCAGCCGATGAACGGGCAAATCTTATTATAAATCACTATCAAATAAGAACTAAACTACAGCAGATGAAGTAGGCTGATAATAAGTTCATATTGAACCAAAGTTTGGTTCATGAAATACTGGTACTAGGTTTTTTTTCAGATAATTTGATCCTTAAGACAAAAGAGTAATCAAAGCCAATGAACAAAAGGTTCGAACTGTTTTTTCACTGTCTTTGCAGATTCGAAAGGGATCCCCAGCATCACTTATTCCCGCCATTACCAATGCCGTGCTTCGATTGTTTTCCACCATTCAAGAAAAAACAACCCAAAACAAAATTGTGTCCTGCTTCTTTTTGCGAGAAGGAAACGAGTCCGTATTGCAAAATAAAAACTAAACAGAAAACAGAATAAATTCTAAGAATAATTAGCTGCACGACATCCTTTTTCGTATGTACGTAATCATTCCTGAAATCCCAAGATACTTCAGAAATAATAACTTCGTCGTGTTAATAATTCATAGGATGGGAGCAAATCAAAAAAATATTACGAAACGCATATGTTTGTATCAAAATCCTCTAAAGGCAGCATTGGAAAGTCACGAAAATCCCTATGTAAATTTGTAAAGCAATGAATGAATAAAGCAACTGAAATAACTGTTATTCGATCAGTGACGCAAACGGAGTTTCCGGTGGAGCCTAAAGATTTCTCTCCTGCTAGCTAAAACAAAAACAGAGAAATCGTCACAATCTTGAAAATTAAAAATGTAAAAGTCAAAAGAAGATATTTTGTTGTTTTGGTTGTACACCACCTTTTTTGAAATGACAAAATCTGAATAAGCTTTATTCGGAAAACAGTCTCGTTACCCCCACCCAACGCCCACCCCAATGTTCATATCCCTTAGGAACATCTATGTTGCTCCCTATAACACAAAGTGCAGCTCTTTACGTCATTGTGACGTATCTTTCTTTTAACGAACAACAGACCATCATAGTTATTTGTGTGCTGCAACTTTTTTTTTCTGGCGGACCAGCAATGTTGAGAGTAATTCAAACGAGTAACGGAGAATTGTTCCGAAAGACACTTTTCGTCCACATGTAAAATTGCATTAACGGATTAAAAGATAATGCCAGGACATTTAGCTCTTTGCAGGCATTGTGCTTAAGCTTTTTTGTAGAGCAGCCCACCAGGCCAGTAAACTGTACGTTTTAATTGCTCCCGTGAATTTTTGGTGGCCCAGATTTTAAGCATGTATTGTTGCAAATACATGATTCTGATGTGTAATGCTACAGCGATTACGGTAAAATGGTCGGATGAAGTTGCATTTTCACACTCAACAATAGATTAACACATTAAAAAAGAAGAAGAGTGTATTCACATTTGAATAGGAAGAAATATAAGAATTTTTTAAAGCAAGTTGGTTGGCATTTCTTAGTAGCCCTCGGTCAAGCTGAGGAGTGGTGTTTACATGAGCCCGCAGCAGTTTTTGTTTAAATACTATGGACAAGGTACGCTGGGTTAGTGTTAAGGATGAGCTTTGTTATCACATGAAACTGTGTGTGACTTCCTCAACTAGTCCATCTCAAAACGGTTAAATTTGTTTTTATTCTCTTCATTGTTTCCTCCTTTTTTTGCGAGATGATAAAAATACAGATTCATCTTCCCCGTTTTCCTGCTACATTCCTACTACAGAATGCGGTAATGGGCGCCAAGTGGAACAGAAAAGTAATCCAGCGTTGCCCATTGTTCCGTCTCACCATAGCAGTCACTGTCAGACAACAGCTAGTGTCTTTCCAACCATCCAGTGTCGATAGATTAAAAAAAAATTCTGATATGATTTTTCTCCACCCCCCCCCCCTTATTCTTGGTCGAGACTCCGATAGGAGAGATACAAATGGTGAAATAATTAGGACTAATGAAACGACAGAATGAATTTTTTTTTGCCAATCTATCAGTAGGAGATGCAGCTGAGTGTAAAGTTGGATGCAGTGGAGCAATCCCAATTCTCGACCAATTTTGTTTTATTTATTTTATATTTTATTTGTTTCCGCGAGATGCTGGAAGTTATAAAAAAAAAATTACATGGCCGTGACTGAAACATTACGAACGGCCACGGTGTTGATCGCCAAGCCGAAGGTTGAAGTGACCCGGGCGGACGCGTTGATTATCAGTCACTCGCTACTAGACGTCATTCGAACGAATTAATCACCGCTCGGAAATATTCCCAGTTTTTCCCCCGTATCTGCTAGGTCGTGATTGTGGAACGCTAAAACTGCATGAGTTAAATCAATATTTTCCAGTCAAAGTTTGTAATCGAATTTGATGTAAACTTGAAGTTTCGTCAGCTGGGTTCGTTCGGGCAGACGAGTCCCATGTGAAAATAGTGTGGTGATACCGGGTACCATGCAACGGCAGCTTAAGCCTTATTATGGGGCCATGAAGATGCTGTTCTGGTGATCGTGACAACAATGCGATTCAACTAATCAAAATGCTCCACCATTCCACGGTAGTTGCTTCTAATAGCTCACGACCAGCGCAAGCTAAAAAACCAGAACAAAAATCGCCTGTTTTCCAGAAATCACGACCGGGACAAATCACATTTGGTTCCGCACCAGTCCATCACTAAGAGACGCTGCGGCGCCGTAACCAGAAAGAAACAAAACACATTCGTACATCGTTATAATCGCGCTTTTTTCTCTTTCTCTCTCTCCCCCCTCTTCTTTTTTCCTCTTACTTCATAATGTGCACCTAAAAAACGTGTTTAACAATGGGAGACTTTGCTGAAAATGGTCAGATTGTAACGCACCTAAATGCACCGTTCTGCCATTCACGGCAAAGACAGTGCCGCTGCTACAATTCCCGATTCTCGTCAAAGTCACGTCCTGGCGATTTATGTCCCCTGTGCGAGACTTAAAAGAACCGTGACGGTACCAGTGGTATGACAATTGGGACATGTCATGTACAGAATTTGATCTATCAGCGAGTGGCGTGTGCTGTTATCCACCCGTTCTCTATGGGAAACCTGTGCTATTAAATTATCTGTCTCAGTTACACAATGATGGCCAACGAAGAGGAAGTCGTGATATTAGATAAGACAAACTGAGGTTTTTGCCACACTGAAATCAGAGCTTCCAAAAGGGTAAGGAATTCTGTAATACCAACAAAATGTTGAGAATTTTAGCGAGACTTTTTAAAAACACACACAAATACACATCAAATCAGCTTAGTTTTGATGTTGGTGTGATCATTTCAGACTATGACAATTTACCTTCAAAGTTAACAATAATTTCACCTTCGACTTTGGCTGTCAAAATGTCCGGGCAGCTTTCACTGACAATAATTTAGTTGTTTATTCAAAATCATATCAAAATTTGTCATGCATATTATCACTGACTGGGCTACCCATACCCAAAACAAAAAGTACAAATTGAAACAATCTTAATTAAAAACCAACTCTTCGAAAACCCAATAATAAAGCCTGATGTGCATATATGTTTGCAGTATGATAGAATGTGGCTTTTTACCATGAATCTGAGTCCATCTCATGGCTCTACTTACCGCGAAATTCTGCGGTTATGGCGCCCAGTAATGCGCGTAACTGTATGGAACCTTTTCGAAGCCACGGCTAGGGCTCAGGGCTTCGGCTCGGGCTCCGTCCACCTGGTTGAAGTCAAGTACAGACAATTCACATTTTCCATCACTTTTTCAGCATTAACTCGTTCCTATTTAGCGGGACAGACGGGGGAAACATTTAGTGGATTGTACCGTCGATGATACAAGCATGGAATTTGGCACACAGTCAGATCACATCATGAGCAAGATATGTGGCTGTTGGGACATTGCAGATTGTTCCCTTAAAAACACAAGCAGTGTCTCAATCAATTGTTGAAACTTTCAAAACGGCTGCCATTGCTTGTTATTCTACCATTGATATTTCAGATATTTCAAAGAACAAACATGTGATTGCCCTGTCTTATAGCCAAATATCTTCCTCATGACATGACATACTGTGACTGTATGCCAAACCTACCTGAAGTACTATATTATATAATTTGTATTGAAACAAAACTTCACTCAACGCACATGAATATGCTCCATATAGCCACAAGAAGAGTTGACCAACCTTTAGTCTAAAAACTTCAACACCCCCCCCCCCAACAAAACCTTAGAAATGCTGAAAACTGCTCGATAGTGGCGTGCAGGGTCAGTTTCGATCCTGTTGTACCCCTTGTGGGGTGTCAAATGATGGTTATTTGGAATCACTTTGTCCGTATTAATTTACAACGAATATACTCCATCTTGTTTGTGACCATCATAATCTAAACGAACTCCCCAAAACGCTGCCGTGTTCGAAATGTTTCGTGAAAGGACGCTGCTACAATGGTGTAATCTTAAAAAACATCTCAGCACGGGCACAACTTCAAATTTTGTGCATTCATAGAAAATACCAAGAAAGTACAAAATGACATAAAACAGACTTTAAATTACTGTTTTTGTTTTTAGTTTGTTGTTGTTGTTGTTGCTGCTGCTGCTGCTGTTATTGTTGTTGTTGCTGCTGCTGCTGCGCTGCTGCTGCTGTTGTTGTTGTTGTTGTTGTTGTTGTTGTTGTTGTTGTTGTTTACTTTAAGAATTCTATGAAATTGGCTGAGAGTCCAATATTACATTTGGATATGATTTTGTGAAATGTGACGGATCTCATCGTAAAGTAAGTTAAAGGAACTGCAGAGCGTCTTTTGTGAAGTATCTTTTGGAAAAACTATATTTTTGTCCTTTGCCTAGCTAAAACAAAATCTACCTTTTGCACTTCTATCATGGTGTTGTACCTAAACGAAAGACACTTCGTTCCGATGATCCGAACCTCCTTTACGACAAAAAAAGAAAAAAGAAATTCAGAACAAAGATACAAAGAAACCTAATTAAGATTCCCCTGCGAATGAAACTAAACTAAAAGCCACCCAGCCGTCAAGTCCACTAACTTAATTGTCTGGCTATGCGGTAAATAGTCATAATTGCACACCGAGTATTATTTTTGTGCACACATCATATACATCTTCATCATATATATACTCTTTGCCAATCACGGCAACAACAGCTTCCAATGAACCAGGACTTATCAGTTGATGTGCACAGCGGTTGCAAAGATCATTTGGTGGACGTCTTCTGCGCCCAACAGCTTCAGTTTTCTTAACCTTGATGCACCCAGCAAGCGATGAACTTCGAGTGTCACATGTAATGATACTAAGAATATCAACAATTCAATTTGGTTAACCAGTGCCTGTGTGCTCGCGGCAGACGTAGAAATTACAAGTCACATCCGTGGTCTGTGTATCGGCCCTGATATTTGATGACTTAAAAAAAAAAAAAACTGAATGGCGTAATTGTTTTAGGGGTCTGTCGTTGTATTTAGTGGCAAGCCGAGACTCCGGTGCTAGCAGGCGCCGGTAGGTCGCTCCCCTACCTCGGTCGCCTCTCGCGCCGGACCGGTAAAGCGAAGGAGGCCCGCTAAGATACACACGCAAACCCCATAGAGCGGCCCCACAGCATACGGCACCACATTTTTGTTAGTGCGGTTGTGGTCTCATGACGTGAGAAGAAGTCGTCGTGCGAGTTCAGGATTTTGGTTCTTTTTTTAATAAAACAAAATTTAAAATAAAACCAAAATGAAAAGTTCCAATCTTAAATAGCAATAATAGTGATTAAGAGACGACACCGCTCAAACCACAGCTCGCAAGTCTGCCGTACAGGATTGACCGGAGTATCCATCAACGACGAAGTTATCTCTTGTAACTTTGACAATTTCTTTCCCCCTTAAAATGTTAGCGGCGAGACCCTGACCCATTTATTGGCTGTTGATTGTTGTATATGGCCCGACCTTGGCCATGATACTGATTCCACTGCAGGCAGCCCGGGACTGGTCGACATTAACCGCTCGGTGTGAGCAGTTTATTCAAGGTTTTATAACATTACACGGTAAAAGGAGGCTCTCCAACCAGGATCCTTCAGAGGGCCTAAAGATGAGACACAAAGACCCCGAAAGAAAGAGAGAGAGAAACCCACCAGTGTTTCTTTGTAGAGTTGCCAAGGTGTGTAAAACTGTTCACGAGTGGACTGTACAATTCGCATTGAGCCGAAACTCGAAGGAGTTCAACGCCTTCTGACTTTATTACATATTCATTTGTTAATTGCCATTGACAATTATAGAAAATCATGTTAGTTGGGCTATTTTTCATTCCTGAAAGTCTAACGGCTTACACTTGAAACCGAGGACACGATTTCATCATTAACACAAAGGAACGCAGCACAAAATACAGATTCAATTTCTTATTCAATCATAACTTGACACAATCTACGGCCGCTGAAACTGACTCATGGACGCCCGCGTCCCCCGATGTCTCACTCCCTCTTTTTTTTAATATTCACGGACTTCTGTTGAGCCTCTAAATTGCGTCTGTGTCCCATTCAAATACGCTAATAAAAAACCAACCCATCTCGCCGCGCCATTCAATTTGTAACAGTAACTACAGAGTTTGTTGACATAACTGGATAAATTCATTTTGCAATAGTGAACGGTCGAATAATCCGGGGCATTTTCACGAGACTGCTCATGGCCCATCACACGAGGGATGGGGATAGAGGTAGGCCGCGACACGACGGCCTAGTCCCCGGCATCTGTCCATCAGACAAACAAGAAAAACGCGATTATCCAGGGTCGTCCCGCACAGCAATTTTTTTTCTTTCTCCCTGCCTCTCTCTCTCCCTCTCTCCCCCTCTCTCTCTCGCGTGCGCTCTCAAAAGACCTCCGATGTGACGAAATTTAGCCGCGCTCACCGGGGGCTACAGCTGCTTGAACCCGGCGACCGGAAATGGCTCGGGCCCGACGATAGCGAAGATGTGGCGAACTTCAATCCCCAGAAGGCAATCTTCATTGTCGGAGGGATTTCTCCACAGAAGCGCTCTGTCATTCAGGCTTTTATTATGATTATTCGTTATATCTTTTTATTATATCATTCTCCCATCCTCCTCCCTGTTTTATTCTATTTATTTTTTCGTGAACAGATTTTCCTTCGAGAGATAGAGTGGCATACTGCTAATCGCATTTTATCAAGTACAGCACCACAAAGGGAAGTGGGAAGGACGGGCGTAGGCATGACCGTGGTTCGGCGAGGCAAGATGTCTTACGCGAGACACCATCCAACATCTGAAAGCTCAAAAGAAAAAGAAAAAACAACAAAATAAACTAATACAATACCAAACAAAACATCGATCTAACCGAATTACGAGGACCCTTAACTCTACGACGGCAAACAATTCGGCAATAACACGATTAAAGAAGCGCAACTCAGTAGAGTGGATGTACTAAGTTGTTTCTAAGTTTAAAGGAATGAAATAATAGTTTTGCGTGACGTATAGGCCTATGTACTGAAACATTATACTCAGAAACCATTCATTGCTGTACAATCAACACAAGACGCACACACGTTGCTAATATTGTAAAAATTAAATTAAATCAAAATTTTTCAATAAAAATGTCAACAAAAACAACATGAACTTAAAAAAAAGCCTGTTTTGTTTATTAGAAATTTAGATATTATGTTGACATAGGAAACATTGGGAAATGTCATTTCCAGACACGACCTTTACTTTGACCTCTTTGGGTGAAGGGAAGTAGGTCACATTTTGCGGCCGTTTGCTGCGGGCATTTTGGTACAAGCCGCTCTTGGCCGCAATGGTCTCCAAAGGGTTTTTAAATTAATAGATCTGGTATGAAAACCAGATGAAGCATTTTCTTGCTTTGCTGCGTGGATTCACTGTATTGCTCACGGATCAGTCTGCAATTGACTCATCGTAATTTTGTATGGGCTCGTACTTCTCATTCCGTCCCTTCGTTCATTTTTCTTTTTCTTTCCAGAATTCCACCGTGTCCATTTTGCTGGTACGGATTATGATTTTACTTCAAGGCTTAGTTTACTTTTGGTAATTACTCCACACATGACCATGGAAACTTGCTTGGTAAAGAGCTGAGAGCTGCTGATATCATGAAACATTGTACAGAAACGACTCCCTTTTAAGTAATGTAGTTTTAGAGAAAGAGGTAGCTCATTTAAGAAAGGCTTCAGGCAATCTGAAAGCACACCATTCTATGTATAACAAGGGTGTTTTTGTTCCTTCTTTCATTACTTTCTTGCAACTTCGATGGCTAATTGAGCCCAGATTTTCACAGGTTTGTTATTTTATTCATATACTGGGATACACCAAGTGAGGAAACTGGTCTTTGACAATTACCAAAAGTATACCGTGCTTTTAAGCATGAAAATGTTTGGTTGTAGGTTTTGCTTGTGTGTATTTCTTTGCTGTTGTATACTGTTTTGTTTTCATTCTGTTTTGCTGTTGTGCTGTTTTTCAACGGATATCCACCACAGTGTCCCATTGTATGATTTTGCCTCCACTCTATAATTTCCCTTCAGCTTTTACGCTATGCTAGGAAAGAAAATGTTGCATTGAATTCGAGTCAAATTAAGGCTCATTGTAGATCGAGCCTTTCATTGGATTTTTTTTTTGTAGTTTCCAAATCTCCATGGCTCAAATAAGGCACCGTAACAATGTTAAACTTAAACGAACAAACAAAACAAAAACACACAACATTTTACACAAGCAGTTGTAGAATTACCTGATGACAGGAAACTCATTTGCCACTTGTTTTAGGTCGATGCTGCACTAATGAGTCAGGTGACAGCGGGAACTGTCGTACATACTGAAGCACTCGCACTGCATTTGGTAAATCGTCCATGTCCAGTATGCAATGTGATTCAACACATAGGCCTAGGCCTATATGGACTACTGTGAAATAACAAACAGGTGAAAGTTAAAGCCCAATCAGACTCATCGGAGTCACGAGAAATTTATAGGGGGGTGGTCGGTTTTTGCACTAATTGTTTTAACCATTTCTCAAAAACTACCGGTGTAGCATTTCAGGCCAACAAATTTCAAGGGAAGTTATTCACCATTACTATCTTTATACACCGTGTACAAAGCTGTCAACATTGATATTGTCAAACTTACCAATGTTCGTTTCATTGTAATCCATTGAAATGACCCGAGTGTTTTCTAAATCACATCCTTATATCAGAATATAATTGCCTTTGTTTTTGAAGAAAACAACAACAACAACAACAACAACAACAACAACAACAACAACTGGCCCAAATAGTAGTTGGACTGTACCTTTAAACGACCACATTTAAAATGCGGACAAATATGCGTTTCTCAAGAGAGGACAGCTCGCGGACAATATGAACAGTAAACATTATTCCGAGTGTTTGTGCTAATTTGTATTTATTTCATTTTATTTATTATGGCTTGCTTTTCTCCTGAGCTACATTTTACGTACGGAGGACTCCCTCGTCGCTTCAATCAAACAGTCGCACTGATCAGATCAAGAGCAAGTCATTAACAGCTTATGCACAAAAACATAGTTTGTTGGACTCGAAAGATACATGTAGGGCTAAACAGTTTTGGTGCATGAAGTTGTTCCTAGACTGTGCAAGTCTCGCGCAAATTCGAACATTTGGGCACATTAAAAGTGCGCGACTTTGTTTCCTTCACACGTGAAAGCAATGATGAACATGGACGTTCGGTTCTGACAACATCAACAACAACAACAACAACAACAACAACAACAACAACAACAACAACAACAACAACAACAACAACAACAACAACAACAACAACAACATCAACAACAACACCAACGAACGTGTCTTGTAAGGCGTGTGTGGTGCAGTCAACCCTCGTTATAAAGAACATAAGGACCTGCTTATATAATAAGAGTATTTCTGAAATGTTTTGCTGTCCTCTCATAACAACGTTTCTGTTATTAAGAGGTAATTCAGCGAGTCCAGCGATCTTGTCATAACAAGAGTCGACTATATACATTCTTAAGTCCTAAATCTCATTTCTGCTGTGTGTTTCTTTCCTTTGCTGTCCTCTTACAACAAGTTCCTGTTATAAAGAGTTATTTTGACCATACAGGATCTTGCTATAACGAGAGTGACTTTTAACAAGTTTTTGTGTTCCTTTAATCACAAAGGAGAGGTTTAAGTTGTGGTTTTGAAGAATTTCCTTTTCTCTTTCCCATATTTGCGTGTCTTTGTAATCCCGTTTCCTTCCACTTTACTTTGTTCACGTGACATGTATCACTTTAATTTGCATACATCACATCCAATTAACTTTGTAATTCTGCTTAGTTGAACAGCTTTGGCTTCAAGAGAGAAATGCTTGTAACTTGTCCAGTATTTTCGTATCAGAGTCACATGTGATGGTGGTACTTTTTTTAAAAGTTATCGAGGGAATGGAGGCGTATAACTTGAGAACAAGCAGTAAATAAATAGTGACTTAACCGTGCCGTGGCACGACATGTTGGCTGATATATTTTTTTTACGAACTATGAGTTAAAAGAAAGTCATCTCGGGATACATGTGTTATCTATCGGCACAGCACATTGTCCGTGATTTCGGTGTTATCCAAGCTGGTTGCCATTCACACAGAATAACAATTACCCGGATACTTTCAATATTGTCACCCGGAAATGTGTCGAGGCAGTTAACACCATCGGGGAGTCATCAACTCGTAGACAGCTATTGGAAACATCAGTGGAGGTGTCACCCAAAGCGTGTATCTTTTTGTTTAAAGGTGTCTGATGGTAATCGAAAGAGAAAAGACAAATAATCGATTGCAAATTGTAATTGTTCACCTGAAAGTTTGCAGGCATACGCACACGACACCAGTATTATGTACGGATACTGGTGTCGTGTGCGTATGTTAAAAATAGTCACACATATTTACTACCGTAGTCCTCCAGAATCACTGTTTTCATTTTGGTTGGCACACATTTTAAAATAAAATATGATTGTAAGTGCACAATATTTCTTCAGTTTAGGGGCATTTTCTGAAAAATGTGACCTCTTCCATTGGACAAACTTCTCACATGTAAGTATTATAATGTTTGTTTCTGAATACGCGTTTAATTTAACTTAGGCCCTAAATATTGTTGGTAATAGAAGGTGCAAGTCTCGCGCGTTTTCAAACATTGAGACCCGTTTCAGTGCGCGAGTTTGTTTCCTTCACGCGTTTTAGCAACGGTTATGAGGGACCGAAGTGGTCCCAAATTGTTCAAAAACGCGCAAGGCTTGCACGGTTTATGAATAAGGGATTCTTCGAAGTGACTATTCAGCACTGTGACCCGTAGGCCTGAAGAATCATGCAGAGAAGACGATGAAGATGATTTTCAGTCTTAGAATGTGGGACTGGAGGAAAACCCTCAAATAAAGTAAGGAAAAATCCACCCAATCAGAGCCTAATTTCATGGCTCTGCTTGCCGCAGTATTCTGTGCTTACTTACGGCCCTTTGTTTCCAGCGATTTTCCTGGTTCTGTAAGCGTAGAACTCTGTGGTGAGTAGTGCCATGGAATTGGACCCAAGCAGGGACTGATATAGCGAGGCTCCGTCCAAGCAAGGGTCCGTGCATGGTGGGATTGTGACCAGGGTCCAGGGGTGAAAGGCTGGGGCAATGGCACCGCTAAGCTAACCTGTTCCAATTTCTCTCAGGACAAATTAAAAATATCACCTTCTGATAAGCGCCCGAACTGCACAAGAGCAGACCACCCTCTCCAGGACAGCGGTGTTGCTTTCAGGAAAGTCTGCAGTATGCAAGATGCAATATGCAAGAAAGATCCAGTGGTTTGCACTGAATGTACCACTGAGTACAATAATGTATATCCACAATCGAAACGGTGTCACACTTTAAAAGAGGACGTGTATGGCTTAGATGACTTTGGAAATAACAACAGGGGCTGTAAATTCAAAATCTGATCTGTGCCTGCTACACGTTTTGTGTTTGCCGAGAACACAGTCCCCAGGGTGTTTCATCCGTGTTCATTGCACATTGGACCCCAAAGTGACTTTGCCAAAACTAGATTGTTTGTGACGTCATTTCCAATTCAACCAATCTGTGGTCACCTAAAACAAAGAAAAGGTTTCATGTTTTGTCAGAGATTTGTTCCACTCATTATCGGGCTAACTTGGATTGTAGCAACGGTGCTTTGTCGAGTCTTTCAACGGCAATTTTGCAGTTCAGTGGCATTATTCTATTCACATTTTGAAACTGCTGCAAGCCTGCATGTGATAATTGTTTTGGAGGAATAATCTGTAACTGAAGAAGTTTGGCAAACACATTTTTTTATTTGTCAATGTAGGCCCTAGGTCTAAACTTCATTCAGTCATTTACGAGTATACCTTATGTTGGTGTTTGTTTTTGTTTTTGTTGTTGGTGTTGTTTTGGTGGTGGTTAAAAAAAAAGACAATGTTATTTTAGGCCAAACTGAAGTCTTTTGTTCATCAAATTCTACTACTGCTATTATTATTAGCATCATACCTTTCTGGTAATAAAACAAAGGACCCTGAAAAAGTGACAAGCGCTCGTGACCCGTAAGCCTGAAGATACCTGTGTAGAGGAAATGTTGAAGAAATGTCAACTTTAGAAGTTCGAGGTGATTGTTTACCCGACGTTTCGTCCATAAATCCTCATCGCAATGGGATACTTTTTGGGCTAATTTATAAGTAGATGTAATTAATAATTAAACAAAATATTTATGAAGTATAATGGGTAAATAATTATTTAAAAAAAATATTATTATTGTGCTCATATAGACTGGCGGTTTGGCTAGAGCGAGGCACAGATCCTTCAATTTCCTCTTATCCTAAGTCACTCCATGCCAGATTGTTTGGACTGGGGCAAGATTGGAATGCCTGAACCTGTGATAAGCGAATGTTATTCAGTCCTACTAGCCCCAGTCCTTCTGTATCCTTCACTTTGGCAATTGGACATAGACGGAAATGGGACTGTTAGGGTATGACTTTGTATCAGACAACAATGCCGTTTTTCAAAGGCGACGATGGGGGGGGGGGGCTTCTAAGATGACAATGGGGGGGGGGCTGGGCGGTAGTGCACGTCCCTTTAATACAAGTTGATGATTTAAAAAATTCCTACCTTTTCCCCAATCTTTATTAATTATGAATAGTATCTGCATGCATTTCTCCCGACTGTGTACACTGCCTTCAAAACTCTGAAGGACTTTCGGTGCGTAATTGTGTTTTTGAGTCAAATAAAAAGTTGTTGTCTTAGCGGCAAGTCGAATTAGCAATTACAATGAGCTCCTGCAAAAAAAGAAGAAGAAAATAAGTGCAGCTAATGTCAATGAAACTCGACGTCCTGTGTCCATACGATGAGGAAAGCTCTGCGTTTTCACCAAAATTATCTTCGAGGAACACGCAAATACGGACATAAATATTTATGCTGTGATCACAAACATGTGGAAGCGGGAACAACTGGAATGAAGAGAGTGACTAGAGCTGCTCTTTTTTCTTCTTGTTCTTCCTCTTCTTCTTCTTCTTCTTTTTAATAGTGGGGTATACGGGGCGAATGCTAATTTTCCCCCTGGACCCACAAGGGACGAGACAGGGCTTACCGTGGAACGAATCCTTCTCCACAGTGCGGAATATAAATTGTGCGTTTATCTTCGGCGGGTAATCCCCCAGGCCGACTTGCTCCAGAGCAGGTACCGGGGGCTCTCGCTTGACCGTTTGCAAACGGAGTGACACTTCCCGTATCCGGTGGGCGGGGGGAAATCACCGACTGATCCTGCGAATGGAATTAATTCTTATATATCTTTTCTTTTTTTCTCTCTTTTTTGCGGAGTCTGTTTTGATAATTTACAATCAAATTAGACTGTCAGAATCTCTCCTGAGAGCGGGATATCCATGATTGCTTACGTCCTCGACTTTTTTTCTCTCGTATGATGTTTTATTCCTCGAATTGAGTTCGAGTCCAAATCTACCGCAGCCTCCCCCCTTTCTCAACTCTGTGTTTTTTTTATTCACGTAGCACAGCTTTGCCCCGTGATCCCTTCATCCGGTGTTAAAGTGAAATTAAAAGAAGAGAATCACACCGTGAGCATAAAACGCACACAGCCCGCTCTGTAATGTTTCTTCCTGTGACGAGCATGGATAACTTAAATAATTGTATATGATTATTTATTTATGTCTAATCTTTCTAGGCTACAATACAAACATAAAAGTTGGGTGAGTTGGGGGCGGTGTCAAACGAATGCAAAAGTGTGGACCATGTAACCCGTGACATCACATGGTTTACAAAAAAGCCGCAGAGCCTGGACTTCCTGCAGGCACGATCGGTACACAGCCCAATCGTGGGAAGGAAAGATAAAGTCTTACACTTTATGGAGATGGCACTGTCTGATTTTAATCAACTTTCAGTAGGGGGCCTTAAGAAATTTGGCAAGTCTCAAAACATTTTCAGCTTTTATTTTTGATATCGCTTGAACTTATGTGGACTTTGACAAGAAATGTCAAATTTCCGATATGATCATTGTAGGATCTTGCCTGCCAGAAAGGCCCTGGAATGTACAGGGTCACTCTTTTTGTAAACAAAGGTTAAACATGTTTGCTAAGCAGCGAATTGATAAGCGATATTGTCTGCGTAAGCAGCTCTAGTGAAATACAGCCGAGGTCCGAGAGTCCATGTTGTTGCTTACCGCGGAGTCTAGAACTTATTTGGCCCATAGAATCACGCGCTTTACTGGGCGCCGTTAGCGCAGAATTGTGCGGTATGTAGCACAACGGAATTGGGTCACGGTGGAAACGAGGTGTTTTTTCAACCCTCGGCTTTGGTTCCGGCCGCGCGTTCCGGCCACGGCTCCGGGCTCTGTTTGATATTGAAGCGCCTTGCAAAAATGCACACTGCTCCGAAACTGATGGCGTAGTCCAATCCAGAGCCGGAGACTTAAACCTTGGTCTTTGAAAAGGCACACGGGGTAAAAAAAAAGAGTGAAATAAACTATGGTCTGTGAGTGATTGAGCTTGGGATTAAAAACAATTGAGTAATTAATAAAAATAAGAATACAAATCGTGACAAACTCCCAAGCAAACAATGAAACACAACGTGTTTTATTATTTGGGACAGTTTATAAGTCCGTTGTTCATTTTACACGGAAGAGAACATTGCTGAACTTCAAGCTCCATCAGACGGGTAGGTTTTGCGTTCATTTCAATTTCCTCACACTTACATACCCAAGAAGATTCGTGCAGTTTTTCCTCAAGGCAAGTACATTACTCACTAGGGTACCACTTCAGTTCCATGTTTGCCTGAGCATCCGTTTGCTTCGGGTATAAAATCATGTGTCGTTTGAACGGAGTCTCGTATTGAGTGACTTCAAAGTTAGTTCTTTAGAACTTGATCATTTTCACGATGTGCAGTTTCGTAAAGAAGTCGTAGGTTTCGAATGAAGCTTGTGTAACAGTCAAAAGTGTGGCTGTTTGGCTCATGAAGTTCACCATGAATTATATACAGAGAACAACCTCACTGCTGGGATATAAGCGAATCGTGTTTAGCTGGCTCTACGGTGACCTTCACCCTGGGTGACCCCAAACTCTGATCCACACCACCGTTATTTTTAAAACACGACAAT
>CM021532.1:7715917-7726819 GCA_010994315.2 Pisaster ochraceus
GGCTTGAAAATGGTATGGAAATTTCAAATGATACGGACCGAAAATCAAACACTTTAGAATGCTCTAATCCCCAGGCTTATTAAAAAAGGGAGTAGATAGATAAGCCATCGCCTCAATTAAGTTTCAACTTATGAATAATTTTAACATGCTCATTTTGATGTGGCGTCTGACGTTGGTACATATTGAAATAGCTTAGCTAGTTTAACAATGCATGGGTCGCCTCGTCAATAGGATTGAAAATGCATCGCCCGCTTGTTTGCTGCTGCATTTTCAAAATGTCACTGTGATGTGAATGTTTTGTTTACTGTCTTCGGAAGTCGGACAGTTCCCCCCCCCCCAAATTTCGGGGATATCTTTTGAATTTAAATTACTTGTCACTAATGCTATTAGTATTCAAATATTGGAAACTGCTGTTGTTTTCTTTCAAATTTTGTTTTCACAATTGTAATAAATCAACCGTGCAAATGTGTTTTATGGCGTGTAGTACGAGTGCCCGCGATTTATGTGACCAAATACACATAAAATGACAAACGTGTGAAAGTTCAAAGGGGAGATATACGTGTGGTCATCTCTCTTTAAATGAATGGCAATAAAAACTGACTCGGTTAGAAGTACAGCAGCTTTCGATGGTAAGCATTTTGAGGATCATTTCACTTCGAAGTAATGTGGTCATGGAAAAAGGTATCAGTTTTCAGGCCCCCCCCCCCAAAAAAAAATATATATATATATATATAAAACAAATTTAAAAACCCACTATGAATCTGAGAAACGTTACTGTCCGATACGTAACTCGAATTGTGTTTACCAATTGCGGATTATTCTTCCTGCGTGGACTTAACCGCCCGGATTTTTTTTTTTGATATCTCAAAAACGCTACCTTTTGAAATGAAATCTCCACTGGTTAGTTTCATTGTATGTGTCTACATTTATATAGGATTAAAACAATCGAACGGTTGCAAAAACCAAAGGTATTACCATACGTTCCCTGTTGCATCGGTCATCAGAGGGACGAAACAAAGAGTGGGAACAAAACTAACTGTTTGACTCATTCCACCTAAAAACTGTAGCTATTCAAGCAATACCATTTTAAGAAAAGCTGTCCACCATTACCATTGTGTTTACAATGATAGAGATACTCGTGTTAGTCTGATAGATAAAACAAGGAAGGTAGTGGTAGCACTTAATGACTAACTAATTTCATATTTAAAAAATTGCATGAGCTTTCGTAGCATGAGCTTATACATGCATGTGAAAATCTGTGAACATTTATATTTACACTCTGTTTTTCATACTGTGCGAACGCCATGAGATTGCTATAGCGTTCAGCTTTTGTTAGAAGTGCACGTAGTGTGTGTGATCAGGTTTACATCTTTGAAACCCCGAGCGTACTATAAAATGCTGTCTCCTCCAAGATGTCAAAAATGAAACTGGAAAATGACCCAACAGAATATGCATTAAAAAGTAGCTTGGGGCGCAGAGAACAAACTTGTACATCAGGAAAGCTGAACTTCAGAACAACACACCAAGATGTATAGCCTGACACTGACTACATCAAATTACTCCCAATACTTGTTTTGTGTGAATACCCCCAACCCCTAGTTGGCCTTCTTTAGGACTTCTTAACCCTGACGATCTCCGTTTTCTTCAATCTGGAAAAGTATGATTTATGTAGTGTTTAAGTGTGCCAAACTTGTCATATAATATTCTCCATATCTTTGATTGATAACGTGACAGACACTTATCCCATACCTTGTGTGTGATTGATTGTGTTTATGATATAATCTGGGTGATTCAGAACGCCGTGTGTGTCGTCTCAGCACAGTGAGAATGGGTCCTTGGGGAGACTTGCAAAATCAACTCGCAGCATTTGAGAGAAATGTGAATCTTGGTGCGACCTTTCACAACCTCAAAGATGCCCATCCCCAGAGCCTTGCACTCGCTGATTCGCAAGGGGAGGATTTGTAAGCAAGACTTATTTTTTTCCTCGGATTATCACTTATTTATGGGAAAGGATGCCAAATCTTGAGGGCAAAAACATCAATTGTGTTAAAATCCGTCTTGGAAAGGATTAGCTATTGACCCCTTACTTCAGCGTGTTACAAGTGATTTGTAGAATTCAAAGGAGACATCGACCACAGCATCATTATAGCAGCAGTGGTGACAACAATTAACAATTCTTGAATAATATCACAACACTAAAACAACAACAGCACCAGCAGCAGCAGCAGCAGCAGTGGCAGCAGCAACAACAACACCACCAGAAGCAGCAGCAGCAGCTACAACACCAGCAGCAGCAGCAGCAGCAGCAGCAAAAAAACACCCCCCCAAAAAAAAAAACACAACAACAACAACGACGACGACAACAGCAATAACAACAACAACAACTGACAACAACAACTTACAAAAAAGCAAGAACAATGGCAGCAACAACCACAGCAGCAGCAACAACAACAACTGGCAAGCACAATAGAAGAAGAAAAAAGAAGAAGTAAAACAACAATAGCAGCAAGAACAACCCCAACAACAACAACAAGAGCAAGTTTACATTAATATCCTCGGGGGAAACCGATAAATAAAAACATGCAGCTAAACATACAGAAGAAACAACATCTACTTATCACAACCAAATGATTTGATATACCTTCAGTTTGGACTGAATAATGATACGAAACTGTCATAACTGAGTGGTTTGACTCGTGTACTCATGTGCAAGAAAGTCACCACTTAAAAACAGTAATGATATAAACTGATTTAGCCGTGATCGCACAATGGCTAACATCACACAACATCGCAAGCAATTATGTCATAATAATTTCTATTCTCTGGGCAACGCATAGTGTAGGGGCTGCAAAATGAACGAAATAAAAAAAAAATATTATGAATAAAAATGTTAGTGCTGAGCCACCAGGTTTCTTTAATAATAGCGGGAGAGCCGTTTGTGGGTCACCAATTAACATGCTTACCAGCGCACAAGGCGCCGTCCCTTGTTCTCTCAATAAACGCTCCGTTTTCAAATTAAAAATAATTTTTTGTCAATGTTACACTGTTGCTCGCCACAATTTTATCTTGTCCGTTTAATGAATAAGAAATCCTTGATTTGTTTTTTAGCGCCGGTGAGGTTGGCACGGAGAGGCAATGCACGGCCGGCGCCGTTGGGAAGGCCATTTTGGATGTGTTGGTATTATATGGGAGGAAAAGGACCTTGGTGGCGCAACCACCAGCAGGAAGGAAGCCTCCGAGATCGAGGTTGAAACTTTCAACAGTATCACATTTCAGGGATTCCATATATTAGCGGGTCTTAATATGTGTTCAAGGGTGACCAGGGGGTGATTAAGTCTTGATTAATATTTGTGAAAGGGAGAACTTACCAGGAAAAAAAGACACACACGCACATACACCACACAAAAAAAGATGTAATATCGCGACGCACAGACCTACGGGGTAATTAGTGAAACAGCGAAAAGAGCGCGGACTGACTAAGAGCGCCGGGGAACCGAAGGAAATTAAACTTGTCAGGTAGGAATCCCGTGGTTGTGTTTGACTCGTTAAGGGCTACGGGTGTTGCGTCGCGGCGTTAATTAAGAGATAATGCACAAAAACTGTGATTAAATTGTTACACCACTGCGAGCAAAGTACACGGATTTATTAGTTCAGTTCTCATTTTGGTCTCCTTTGTCCGCAACAAGGCCTTGTCTTGTCCCGCGTGATTTCACATCACACTTAAATACCGCGTTGGTTTCGTGCATGCGGTGCATTATGTTGCGTGTCCCCCAATTTGCAAACCTGCACAATCAGAACAGCATTGTTCTAGGGGAACGAGTTACGTTCATTTCACACCAATAATTGTCAACAACCCAAACAAATACACATGTTTGTAAAACCGAGGACATCCCTTTGTTCTCCCATTGTCTGGACTTGAAATTTTTTTTTCAGAGACGTCCACACTGGTTTTGTACACGAGAGTGAAGTGAGAACTGTCGTCGTTTTCCCGGATCTCTTTTGTGAAAGTCCTCCATTCGAATGAAAAGAAATACAAATAAAACAAACAAAATAAACAAACTAACAGACAAACAAGCAAACAATTAAAAACAAACCTGTCTATCATCTGTCATAATTTCTTGCACGCTCTTAACATGCTTACTGGGAACAACGTACACCATTGCTTTTTTACCAGTTTAAATAAACCCACCTCTTTAGTTTCTAATGAAAGTGACACTTTATACACCAGTGTAAAACATTTCATAAAAACCCAGTGGTCACTTTTTTTAAATAGTGAAAACAGTGAACAGTCGTAAAGGGTTTGTCCGGGGATGTGCACGTTCACATTGGGCTTATTCTGATTGTAGCAATCAAAATAAACAACGGTGATTAACAAGTGCTTAAAATGCCCTTTCCTCGACTCTGACAGTAGTTCAGAAGGAAATATTCCTCTGGAGGATAGTTATTATACGTAATAATAATAATATTAGTAACAGTGATTTCTTATATTATAGCGCTCAATTCCGTCACTCAGTGATGCTCAAGGCGCTTCAACATTCAGTATTTTCCTGCAAGGTAATGTGGGGCTACGTTTCTGAAGTATAAGACCTACTCCTTTACATAGCACCTTGTAATGGTTTACAAGGTGCTGTGGCGCAATCTGCAGCCAATCAAACCAGGAACACCGGGGCGGACCCCTTCTCTTTTCGATAAGTGCACTGGGTTACCGGTATGAAATATAGGCCTATTAATAAAAAATGAGTCATTTATAAGCTTTCACAATAGTAATTACCCCCTCCCCTTCCTCCCTCCCTCCCTCCTTCCCACTCCCGTGACCCCTCACCGATATTTACAACCCAAGGCTTTGATTTTAGTGACAAATATTTTAATTTGAGAAAATATTGAAGTGAGCCTACTGCATAGAGCTATCTGTTCGCAAAAGGATGACAATACAATCTTCCCGGATAAACATCTTTTCTTCATTTTTTGTATCATTAACAATTATATAACTCATAATTTCAACCAGACTGTTTACTAAGGGCATTGTCCTAGACACCGGTATTAGACCCAGGAACAGAAGCTGCTAGCTGGATGCCACGATGAGGCGGTTTTCTCTCCCTTTGAACAGGGCCCTTGCGTGGTTTAAAATATTACAGAAAATAGCTTAATCATCTTGCAGGGAACCACAATGACGAGGCTGGTAGGTAGCAATTTCCCCATATTGGAGTCTGGGTTCCATTCCGTGTATTGGACACGATTATTATGAAATAGCCTCAGAAAAGCCTATAGCCTTAAAACAATGTTAGGTGTAGGCTTCATTACACAATGTTAGACACCCTATACGGTTGTACATTGTAATGAAGCTGCGATGTTTTCTCCCGAACACCTTTTCACTTACGGGCAGCCGTAACAAAATATCGCACCCATTTTTCTGCCCCATCGTTGAAACGCGAGCCTCTGCATTCGCCCCGCCGCAACGATGCAGCAGTTTATGATAACGGGAGGCTAGCCGAGCTAACCGTCCAAGCAACCAGGTGACGGCATCGAGCAGTGGTTTGTACCACTGAATCGATCCCAGTGTGTAATAATACAGTAAGTTGATCAGGACAGTCCACAACGCCGCACCGCCCGGCCTATCCGCCTCACCAGCCCCCGGCCCCTCCGGGATCTCATGCCGGTCGTCAAGGCATCGGGTCCATCGCTCCTCTCTCCCCCGTGCGCTGCTTGCTTTGCCACCCTACTCCCCCAAATCGCCCGTAAATACGCTCGGGATTGTTGATCCTTTATTGCTAATACGCGTGTTTTGCCCTGGGGCCAAGTCGGTACATTACAAGTGTACACACTGACATATTGTGGCGAACACAATGCTGCGGTCTGCGATACAAAGCTACTGTCATGTTAGCTACAAATCCGTGCACGCTCCGAGTGCAGATCACGTACGTATACTCTCCTCACTTATTGACCCGTTGTTGTTATTTTCTGGATTGTTCTCCACGACTGTAAATTGCCTGATGATATTATGCCTTATTCTTATTTCATTCATATTCAAATATGAAGAAAAAAAATAAGCAAAGGCAACTGAGTGATTTATCATTGGTCTATAGATTGCCCAACCATAACCACGTGCTCATATTATTTCATCAAACCCTGGGGGAAAAAACATCGACATTTGTCTATTTTATTATAATTTTAAGCTAGATTTGATTTGTATAAATGTGTCATCAATCCATGACCAGTTTCAACATCAAGAACTAGACAAGATTTAGTCCCAGACGCACGATATTATGTCTCTAGTCTGGTGCGTTGTTCTATGCCAGATATCGACGTCCCACATTAAGTCGATGATGCTCATTTTCGCCATGTTCCTCAAAAGATGGACCCGTCGACAGAGGAAGTATTGAACATTGAAACATTAAAGGAGTACGTTACCTTCAGATTGGGCATTTTGGGGCTATGAAAAGCGTTTTTTATGAAACTAAAATGGTTGTAAGGATTTTTTTAAAGTCGAATATAATGATTCACGTAAGTATCTCTTTAAATTGTTTCGTTTTGTGTAATTCTATGACAGAACACGGTCTGCTATTTTGTAGATCAAAATTTCTGACACCAAGAAAATGGTGGACCGTATGTTCCGCTGGCTGTATTTCAGTAGGAAAACTATTGGTTTGTTTTAAATCACTACTCACGAACATTGAGTGTTTGTTGTACACGAACAATATCTAAAAAGGATAAGAAGCAATTCCAAACAGCAAAAGTTGAGAGATTTGAAGGCAATGTGCCAAAGTACAGTAGCGATTATTTTGATTTTATTTAAATCTATTAGTTTCAATCTGACAGCTTTTTGATAATGACGTTTAATACCACTATAGTGTCCATACTCTTATGTTGATGAAATAGCATCGACCCCCGTATCACAGTTGCCTATTCTGATTGCCGCAATCAGAATAAGCCCAACATGAACGTGCACACAATCCATGGCAACGAAAAATAGTTCGTATTTAAGAGGCAGGGTATACCTTTGATAATTACCAAAAAAACTATTGACCATAACAACTGACTTGGTAAGAAGCACTGCAGCTGTTGATAATGTACATTATTTTGGGAAACGATTCCCTTCTAAGGAATGTGGTTTTTAGAGAAAGTGATTCAAAAACATTTCAATCTGAGAAACGTTTCATGCATGAAGCGTTCTAGTCAGATTGTGTAGTCCAATCAAGGAGTATTCTTCCTGCATGGACATAACCGCTCCAGATTTTCGGTAATACCTCAAAAACGCTTCCACCTTGATGTGAGGTGAGATTTTCACAGGTTGGTTTCATTGTATATTATCTACATTATAGTATTTTAAAAATCAAAAGGTTCACAAAAAATAAAATGTATACTTTGCCTTTAACTAAAACGTGGCCACTTGGGTTAAAGTATTGAACAAGTTGGCTGTATCATTGTTCACATGGACTCTAGAGGACAGAACTACGTTACGGTCTCCCCAAGAAAACAATGATGCTTTATTTACCTTTGAACAAAAAACAGTCTCTCGGGTCGTTGTACAAAGACCAATCCACAGATGCTTGTGATCTTTTGTCCGTGAGTACCAGGGGATAATAGGCGTTGGCTACAGGGCCCGACAGGATACCAGCCCGTAGCATGTACATACATTACACTCATCGAGCATTTGGGGGAAGATCTGCTTCTGTTATTAATTTGGCATAGTCTTAAAGAGATCCCCAAATCCTCACAAATGCATTCCATGCTATGTAAGATACATTTCTTACGCGAGCTGCCGGATTTTGGTTGATTAGGGACACCGTACATGTTTTTCATCTTGTTTTTGAGTGAATTCTACGCTATGTAGATAAGACCAAAAATATTTCCTTTTAAGTTCATGTAACACACAGAACATTAAGTTCCGGTCCTAAACCCAGTCGTATATTGTACGTCAAGGTCAACCTGGCAAGTTTAATCATAAACAGGTGACTTCCTTTATTATAATAAAAGCTTTTTACAAAATGTGATTGCGGTTTAAAGGGCACACGATCGTTTTTTTTTGTTTGGGGGGAGGAGAGATTCAACTCTCGATAAATACACAATACGAAAACTGACGCTTTTATCAATGACCTGTATATGGGAATTTTTAAAAAGCATTTAACAAAAAGGACGATCTAATTTGATGTTCAGTTGTCACTGGGGCCAATATCCGGACACAGTCAATTTGGGAATATTATATTCGGGAAAGTACTTGTGTACAAATTTCAAGTTCATACATATATCCTGCTGCTGCTTTAGTACACTACAATAATCAGTTTTCAGCCTACTTATGTATTCATTTGTCTTTTATCACCAGTCAATTGTAACATACGATATCTTGTCGGCAGGCCTGCTTGTTTTATTGTACAACATAAACAGAGGCATTTTAGTTGTCTGTACTTGTTTCACATTGTATACGGACATTGTTTTGTCACATTCGCAACCCTGAACATTGGCGGTGGGATGGACCACCGTTCATTATTTGGAATACATACACGAGTAAAAATCACACGACTGGGTAGGTCCTACCTCAATGAGTGGCTGGTTCTGTACCTAACGCCAACAATAAGATCGATACAGTCAGCGCGTAGTGTGCACAGCCGGGCACGATTAAACATAACAACATTATGGTATGTGCACGAGAGTACATCTTGGAAATCGAACTTCTCAGAAAAATGGCCATTCAAAACATTTCTCATTCATAGAGAAAGCTGATTGTGGTCCCAAACTGCAGAAGACTGTTTGTTGCCATGTGCCAAGTTTAATGAGCCCGTGACGTCATTTCTACCAATTAGTCTTGTGCACGTGTCGTTCTACTCTCGAGCACTATCCCTAAAGCACACACATACACACACACGCATTCCCTGTCACCTTCCAAGGTTTAGGATCGTCTGGCAAGCATGCCGAAATGGCGCGCAAAAAATGTACAAAATGAAAACTGCACTGGAAAAGCACGCAGGAAGCAGACGGTATTCCTGGACCAATCTATTTTTCTTTTTCTCTCTCCCCCCCCCCTTTTTTTTTATAGTAATGGCGTGTTTGTTGTGAAAACATCCCGGGTTGTCGGGACTAACGGCCCGCTGGTCTTGACATTTGACTTGAAGACAGTTATAGAAAAAAAATGAAAACCAGACAACAGAGTGATGGGGACCAGAGAAGTTGTGAAATCGGCCGAAATGGGCGGGGCTTCAATAATTGTGCGGTGTTTTTGACTGCTGACTCACTGCTACATCTTTTGGAGGGGTAGCGCGTAGTGACTGATGAATAATTTTAAATGCTTACTCCAGAATATTCCTTTAAAAAATACTTGTATACAACGGTGGATAAAATGTTTTTCTCTGGGCGCTGAGTGTTTGCTGTAACGTATTGTTTTCACACTGTTTTGAAGGTGAGAGTCAACCAAACACCCCTCTGTAATCAGTGGGATCGTCTGAGGCAACTTTGAAGTGCACCCACAATCCACCGCGTGAAAAGAAAAAATTGGACTCGTACGCTTTGAAGCTTGACGCGCGTTGGGGTTCGCCTGATGGTGATGAGATGAGAGTGAGTTGTCCGCTGTGGACTGCGATGCGATTATTTGTACCGAGCAACAACAAAAAAGACAGACTGCGGGTGCATTCACGTAAATATACCGGACTAAACAACAGAACCCTTCGGCCGGGAGATCGAGAAACAAGGGTCCATGCTCCTAAAAAAGTGTGATCTCTTGGGTGGCTGTGACCGTTTTGTCGGTTTACTGTGAGTATTGTTTTCTTATTTACCATCCGTAAGCCAACAGTAGGGGTACTTAGGCTTTACAGAGGAACATTATTTTGAACCTTTGATTTTTAGAAAATGATTGAATACAGTAATTTTGGAAACGGAGCCAAAGTCGAGTGATTTGATTTCGATGGCATTAATTACGTCGTTATCGCGGATTCCATTGTCGCGTGGTTTCCTGCCGTTTTGGCGTGGAATATTCTTCCGTTAATTTCAGTAAGCTCTCATGAAGGATTTTAGTAAAATATGCTATGGTCTGTGGGGGTTTTTCCGGGCATGTTTGGTTGGAATGTTTTTTTGCTTTCCTGAAAATAGTCAAAACTCGCAAGCGTGTATCATTTTGCCACTCGTAGCTGCTATGTTTATTCCACCTTTAACCCAACGGTCACTACTGGGCCTCAGTTCCTTTTTGTTCATATGTAGAGATATATTTAAACAAAAACAAATAATAATAATAGTAGCAGTAATAACAATAACAATAAGTTTTCGGCTGTTAGCCGAACACCTAATAATTGTTGTCCACATCTACCATTTTGTAAGCAGCCCAGAACAGAAATACCAGTTTGAGCTAAAAAAAACAACTTGCAACTGAAAATAGGCTATCCAACTTTTTGTTAAGTTTATTTTAAAAAATCAAATAAATTAATAAATAATTAAATAGAATACAAATAGGACAGAACCAAATTTGTGAATGGGTTGTCAAATAGAAAAAATATAGAGACACTAATTAATGTGTTTATTAAAATTAATGTCTCGATAAAAAAATGCTTGTAATTGAGCGATGCCTGTACAAATGTATTTCTAATACTAGACAAAATTTGCCTCCCCCAAAAACAGTAGATACAAGTCGGGTTCCATGCCGATATAATAGTCTACGGCAATGTTGTTTACTTGCTGTTTTTGTAGCTGTACAGAAATTTACAAATGAATTTCATGTGAATGGTTTTGGAACTGCCTGCAATTGGTATCGTTTTGGATGATTTGTGTCAGGGTCTGTTTACCACAATATTTTATCGATGGATTCATCAAATCACATCAACTGGATTTCTTTCTTCTGAAAGACTATTGCTGACAATAAAAACAATAGTTTATAAGGTTGTTTTAATGTTTCAACACATCATTACAACAACCTCGACCCAC
>CM021532.1:7731290-7741877 GCA_010994315.2 Pisaster ochraceus
TTATTTTCGTAGGGCCTAGTGCACAAGTTTCACTTTTAACGTTCACATCCATAAACGAGAAGTTTTCCGTTTTGGATATAATTAGATCTGAACGGAAAGAGAGTATAGACATTCCCAATGGTCCTTAACTCCATTTGTAACAAATATAACAACTTGTAATATAACAACTTCATACAGAATGCGTCATGCAATCTGAAAACCGGCAGACGATGTGCACATAAATATGGGTACGGGGACTTTGCATACTTCCGTGTGCCGGGGCCTGAGTAGCCCCCTGCAAGTATGCGTAGCACACGGCGTGTGTCTGGTACCCCTGGACCCCGTGGCGCCGGTGTGGTTTAAATACCAGAGCCCTTCTTTATACACCCCAGTCAAAGGCCTTCAATTTTTGGTTTACACTCTAATCACTTTGAGCTCATTGATAGGAAAAGTTCACCCACTTCAGGAGCTTGCCCCAAGACAAAACGGGCGGACAATCCCCGCCCTTTCGTTTACATTTCGCACTGCATCAACTTTGCACAAGCAAGTTTGACATCATGTTGGACCGGTGGTCGCCTTTTGGGCTAACACTTTTTAGCCGGAGTGTATTTGCACAGTTCGTTGTGTGCTTCAAACCTGGCCACAAATGCGCAACTGTTGTACCCGTGATTCGAGAGGGTCCCCGTCTGGAGTGTGGAAGAAAACGAGTGCGGAATTATGTTCGATTTGAAAGTTGACTGTCGTCATCGTTTTCCGATGAGAACGTGTGTACTTTTTGTTTTATTATCATATTACAGAGTAGAAAATATTCACCGAACCTCTTCACCTTCAGGAAACATAAATAATCTTACCATAAGTGGTTTTACAGACGGGTACGAAGTTGGAATTTCATTGAAGCATTAGTTTTAATAAGAATCCAATAAAACAACATCACTAACAAAAACAAACAAACAAACACACGAACAAAAACGCGAAACCTCAAATAGTAAACAACTTTAAAACAAAGAAGACAAAATTACCTAGATGTTTCTTCCAGGAAGAAACCACCTTCTTAACGCCAACATCTCTTCCAAAGTTGGAAGATATGTGGGTTTGATTAATTGAGGGTATTGTGTTTGAGGAAAAACATGACATGGAATTATAATTATGTTATTTTGTTTTGTTATGAGGCATTTCTTTGTCCTTTTTTCCCCCTTTCTTCTTCTATACATATGACCAACTGAATGGAATACTTAAGTAGAAATAACTCTAGATTAAATATAGAATAACTACTTTTTGTTATTCGATTGTTTTTCTTCGTATTCAGAAGAAATTGTTCAAACATTGAGAAATCGTTGCACAGTTTATACGAACTAGTGTTTTTTAGTTGTGAGACACACTTTTTCAAGTGTTACCGGTGGTGATTGTCCAAGGCAGTACTTAGGCCCCCTATGAGTTTTATTTAAGAAATAAAGAGTAGGCCTATTTCATTTCATTCTTGTTGGAAATCACTTCCTTCTCTGGACCACAGCACAATATTTTTTTGGTCAAAGGGGAAACAAAATATTTAATGCGAATTAATTCGATGATATCGCACTATATCATATTCAGTATGGCGAGAAATTGTGTGCTGTTAAAATGTTTACTAACTTTTACAACATACCCCAAAATAACGTCCGTCGCCAATCGTGGGCCAAGTAGTCACACAAAAGGACCATTTGCCGACTAGTGGTCGATTTTAACTGGTAACTTTTAACTCTGGTACTTTTGTTTGGCAACAGGGAATATCAGTCTCTAGTCGACGAAAGTTCCTTGAAGAAACCTGGCCTCGATCGTTCTTATACTAATCTGCTTTGAAATACGCCACTGGGTAATCTTATATGGTGCTAAGTAACGTCTCTTCAATACCTATTTGCCAGTTGTCTTAAATTTGAAACAAATACACATGTTTGTGTTTGAAAACATCAATCGTTTTGTGTGTTTTTTTTACCCACACGAAATGTTACTTTAAAAGGAAACTGTACAAAAGCAAACACTGTTTTGCCAAATTGTTTCTTGAAGGAGGTTTGTATTACCAATACTGTCATTCGATGTGACACGGTTCCCTTTGTTGTATGCCTGCAAAAACATTAATCATACAATTATTCTATAACATCATGTTAAATATAATTACTACCCAACCAGCATGATTATTTATTGAGAAAGAAATAAAAGTAAAAACCATATTGAGGAATATCGGCCACCAATATACGGCTTAAAATGTTGATAGTTTATGGTTAATTAGCGTTCTTCTGAAACGTAATATATCGGTTGGCTCGAAATATTGACGAGTTTACTAAAATATGACTGCAGTTCACAACTGCTCACAAAAATTGTATGTTAAATTACATAATGCATGAATATTATTATTCAATTTGTCCGCGGGCTGGCTACAAGGGACGAGTGAGGGCGGTCTTCATGAATCACGGCGTAGCCTCGTAATTTTTCATTAATGAGATGTTTGTTTTATGTGCCACTGCGCACACAATCGTGCCGATGATAACGCCAGCGTTTATCAGCGATCCTTCTTCACCTCGTATGGAGTCCAGGCTAAGCTATCGAAAAACAACACGACCGCTTGAGTTGATTACATAAACAGACCACACTGGTTTTGTGTGTAAAAGAAATACTAATGACATGTCCCAATCAGTTAACCAAGATAACGGGGACGCCGTTGAGTGATAGACGGTGCCAGCGGGCCTAGCATAACCCCGTAAAAAAAAGTTGCGATAAAAACTCCCCGGAAGCTTCCCTCCCGGCAACTGGTCCAGGTCCTATGCACCCCCAAGGCCTCGGTCCCCCGGTCCGCGCCGTTGCCGCACAGCGGTACCCCAGCCGGGTCTACCGCAGCCACAGCCAGCCCGATTGCGAACGCTACGTGGCCCACTCAACGATCGAAATTCTATTAACTTCCCAATCAAAATCCTTCTCGAGGATGAAAAGGGAAATGGGGGGGGGGAGGAGAGAAGAAGACAAACTGGTCCATGAATACTTTCTGTAAAAAGACGTGTTGGGAACTGGGTCTGAAACAAAAGGGTCCTCATCGCAGGCAGTGGTCCAGCGGCGAAGCATTCAACAATCCCCATATGTTTTCGTTGAAATTAATCATCCAATGGTAAAGCTGGCGCCAGTACGGTTTAGTGGTTGTGTACAGTGAATAGGCGGCGCAGACCCCCACAAAGGACTTTCACACCTCGCGTGTTTTCCCTGGCGCTTATTAATTATGTTAACACTTTAGCCAGTCAACAACAATTATCTACAGCTCGGCGCTGATTGGCCAGGGGCGGGATAGTCGCGAGGCAACTGTCAATCACGGGTGTAATTATTGATAATAGCCCCTCTCTGGGTACAGACACCCTCAGAAGGATTTCAAGTGGTGCGATTTCAACGACGTTAATACCCATGGCACCCCCTGCTTTTGGGACCTCGGTATTGATCAAGACTCTCCCACCGACACCATCCTCTCTCGCCAACAAACGATCAATTTAGTCTCTTTATTTTTTGAGAAACATAATAATGTACCTGAAGGCAACATTTTTGACGTAAAACGTGATCTTTTTGAGCAGACAAAGTCTACTTGAAAAATAAAAAACAATAAAAAACGGAGCCAAAGCGGCCGCTCAACTACTAAAAGCAGTAGTCTCTTTACTTTGGCCCCTGAACATGGACAGCTGCGGTGACAACGCACACGCATTATGCACACACGGCCAGATTCACATACCGTAACCTCTGACGCCTGCCAACCCAGCCGCCACATGCTATTTCCATAAATGGGCTTGTCTGAATACAAAATGAGGCCTAGGTCCCGACCAATCATGGAAACTTAAGGGTTCTCTGCATATTTCCCTCCTCTATTTTTACCCCCTGTATCAAAAAAAGAAAAAAGGAAACAAGAAAAAGCACAACCAGCCATAGCGTGTAACGGCACAGCAGAAAATTCCCCCCTGAACGCCCGGTTAGCGAACCTCCATGTGGGTGGGTTCAGGCGATTATGCGGACTGCGGGGCCCCGGTACAGTTTGGTGAATGACAACAGATACCAGACAGCTTTCATTGTGTGCGCTCACACTGCTGGCGCCAGCGGTACTTAGGCATTTGCGTTGAAATGGAATGCTGGAAAAGCTAATCACCTTTCAAGTCTCAGCATCATTTTCACGCTTTTAACGGGCCCGCCTCCAATGGCCCATGCTATCAATATTACAATAGGGAAGGGATAGGTACAGATCGGTTTAGCAAGGAAGAAAATTGAGCCACAGACCCGCTACAAGCTTTATATACCCAATCTCCGAAATTTATCCACTCTCCCGATTTTGTGTTAGGGACAAGTCACAGTGGTGTTGCTCCAACCACAGATAATTTGCGTAAGAAAAAAAAAACTCGCCTTGATGACAAAAAAATAAATTCTAGTGAGTAGACGCGAGCATAAAAAGATGGGCCCGGGATTTTGACACCTCTGGCCGTCAGTCTCCGAGTTAGGGGCGTGCCAAACAAGCGGCGTACACGGCTGTCCGTGATGACACTGTGATGGTAAATCAACCAGTCACCACACAGTCCTAACCCGGCGTTCAACTGTATACACGGTAGTGTGCATGTGTGTGCTGCCGCGTTGCTGCCGCCTCAGTCCGATCCGCATGCTTTATAACAGTATCTTACTGTAATTGGCTAGCAATTACGTAGTAGGTCATTCGGCCGGGACGTAGGACAAAATATAGCCGGTTGGTTCGAGGAAGACTCACCGTGTGGATGGAGCTTTCTCATAGTCCACTGTGAGTGAACACACTTCAAGTTATGCAGAAATGACGGCTCTGGATTTTCAGCGATCCGTCAATGTTTACGTTTTCTTTTTTATAGCGAGTGATTTTTAAGCTTTGCTTTTTTACATCGCTTCACATCTTACAGGTCGAGGCCTTTCGGAATAAGATCTCTTGTACACTGCACACGGAACATCTCGACTGCTGAACAGTGGGTTTCCCATTGGACACTTCGTGCCAAATAACCAATCAAGCTGTGTTGCTCATTTCTCCAGCCGGGACTTCGTCTCTCCTCACAGTCAGCGAAGACTCCAGTCAGTTACTTTGGCTCACAGCTGGACAGTGTGATTTGTAATCCAGAGTCAGCCGAGCTGCCGTGTTTAGAGCCTAGGCAAGCAGCGGCAGTTTCCTACCTCAGTCTGCCCGTGCCTTAACGGTACCGGCCGGCACTACACTGAAACCCACAACCGTCGTCACAGAACTCGATGCCCGGACTTTCCTTTCGTATGAAGCAAGCAGAGTTACCATCCACCCTTCCAGCCATGGCCTACGCACCGATGCTACCCCCTCGTCTCAGCGACTTCTCCGTGAATTCCTTGCTGACACAGCCTCACTTCTTCCCGGGGGTGTTCCGAGGACCTAACCTGACCGGGGCCACCACGGCCGGGAGCATGACGGCCGGGTTCCACTTGCCTAAACTCGGCGACCTGCACAACCCGTACACGGCGCTGCAGGCGGACTTACTCGCTGCGCACAACCACCGGCACACGATGCAGCAGATTCACGGCATCGAGGCCCAGGAAAACGACACAGACGACCCACAGGTTACCCTGGAATCCAAGGAACTCTGGGATCAATTCCACAAACGAGGGACAGAGATGGTCATCACCAAATCAGGACGGTAAGTTCATAAAAACAACTTCAAATCATAACACCGTAAACTTTAAAGTCTCACAATATAAGGCACATTTTCATCAAAAATGACCAAGTCCTCACATAGTTTTTGCTTTAAAATACAGCATTTATGTCGTAGTTTATTCAGTAGCTGAACGGAAGTAAGCAAACATTAAAAATTGTGATCATATGTTAACAAATGTAGCCAAAGGGTTATGTTATCCATTCAATACACAATCATTCTGATTTTTCCCACGTGCTTCGTGTTTTTGCCGTCAACGCATGGAGTCGCAGTCTTTGCAAGCAATACACAGCTGTAGTTCACGATGTACACAATCATGCACAATGTACACTCACAACAAACAGGACCTAGGTGCCAAATACAGCAGGAGACAATTGAATTGTGCGGGGTTTCTCGGTGGACTTTCTGTTTTGTCTCGAGTACAAGAAGTTTCCGTTTAGTTGGTAAGCCTGGGCCAGAATTGGAATAACCCTACCTTCATCATCCATCAACTCCTTTACTGCTACGGTTTACCATGATTGATATACCTGGCCCGAGGCACGGGGCTACGGTGTCTGATAACATCAGATAGGCGCCTTGTCAATCTCAACCAAGAACAATTTTTTCAAATATATCCTCTGTTTTTCCTGACCTTCATACACACTACCAAACACTCTCGTTCACTGTAGCGTTTCTAAATGTTAGTTTATTTTTAAGATGTTTAAATTCACAACCAAAAGTTTAAAAAATGACCCCAATGAACTTCATTACAAAGCTTACAATATGTGGACTAAAAAGTTGTGTTTGTTACTTTGGGTGTATTTATGTATTCACTACACCCAGTGTTAATTTAAAAGCGGTCAAACCATGGTCAAACTTACAACAGATGAAATTCGCAGAAATTTAACGCTCGCCCTAAAAAAAAAATAGAAATAGAAACTGAAAGTTCGGCTTTATATCATTTACAAGATGCATTAACTTATCGTCTGGATGCGACGATAGTGGATTCTGCCCTGAGCTGTGTACACTTTTCCAAGATGACACCAGATACTGCTTCAAAATAAATTCCCACTACCGTTGCGCGTGCAAATCAATTAAAAGAAGCAGAGGGAAAAAACACCCACAAAACATCTCGATTACTTCAATGGTGATCTTTATCTATACAGTTATCGCTCAGGGGAAACCCACAGATGGTACAAGGGTTTAAAGTTTACCTTTTTTTCCCCCCAACTCGATACTCTGAAAATTAAACAGGTTACTGATAATCAAATTGTGTAAAACATATTTTTGGATTGCATATCTAAATATTAATTCGAACACTGAACTGGTTTACCTGATAACATACACACAAAAACTGCGTTGGTAATTTAACGCGCACAACAATGGAACACTTTTCCTGAATTACCCCGTACCGGATGAAAATGGTGGAGTTGTCACCCTTCGGTATTTGGAAATATATATTTTTTTAAACCAGCTTGTATAGTCTGAAAGTTTTAACATTTTTGTCCCCGAAAAGTAAAGCTTGATATATTTTCTTGTTCTGCTTCCCTGTCGCTTTTCGACTGTAGGCACAAAAGTCTTGGAGTTTGGTTTGATATCGCTACAGCATGAATAAAGAACACAGCGATTAAAAAATCTGCAATACAACACACACACACATCGTTAGTTTGTATATATTCCAAATTACAAAACTCCCTGTCCGCCGATTAAGCTTCTCTTAATGAAAGCAAAATTCCCATGAATTGTCACGAACATCGGGGAGACTTCAAATTACCTTGCCGACGATTGTCCCGTCACATGAGAGAGCAGTCTTCCCCCCCTCCCCGGTGAGCAGTTTGTGGGTTTTATTTTCCCGGGACTTGCACTCTTGAGCGAATATGTTTTGGGGGGTTCGTCTAACAAGCGCTCGCCAACGGGCCGTGTAATTTGAACGCGCATTATTTTGTCTCTTTTAATATTAAGAATGACCAGCAGTTTATCAACGTTGAATAGTTTAGGAAAATTTGCAAGGCGATTTCAGTTCGTCGCACTACCATGGCTTGGTCTAATGGCCATTTTATGTTAATATTTGGACTGCCCGGTAGTAAAATTTGAAACACGATACAGTTACGTTGTTCTTTTGTTTTTTTGAGTTTCTTTACTGACTGGGAAATTGTACCCAAATTAGCCGAGAAGCCAATCGAGGTGAAAGGGATATATCTTAACTCATTGCATCAATTACTTTTCCCCATTAAATCTAAACAAATTAAATCCATGGCAATTACGAAGAAATCAAGATAAATGACTGGTGCTGGTACCCCAATTTTGTTTGTCTCTCGACATGGACAATTTTCAGAAGTCAGTTGGAATAATTAGGGCGACATTGGGGAAAAAAAATCTGTCAGCATTGTAGAAAAACAATAGCAATCAATTGCACTGAACAATTCGATGGTATGGTGTGAACTATTTCTAACCATCAAAACACATGTCTGAAAACCTAGATGGAAACCATTGTTTGAAATCCGTGAGTCTGGCACGCTGGTGGAGGTCAGTCCATCCAAACCTCACAGCTCTCACGGATAAATATTGCGTTTGATTGTTCCAAATATCATTAATAAAAGAGACGGTCGCTCATGGGCGTGTGACATTAGAGACAAAGGCTGGTACAGTTATGTTTTTAAAAAAAAGCACGTGTAATATTGCCATGTGTAGTGTGTGTTGATAAGCTTAAAACACGGGTCGGAGAATGTTGACATTGTGTGTTGTTTCATGAAAAACAATTTCCACATTTCATTCAAGAAATAGTCGGATCTATACGTCCTTGCTCCATGTACATTGGAACATTTTGATTGGCCAATTTCTTTCATAACTTTTCTTTATTTGTCCAGATTTATATATACAAAATTAACTAAATGGTTCAATCAAACTTTAAGTTTACAAACTTATAATGTTGAAAGTTTGCCTCATCAGAACGAAATAATGAAAAATAGGAAGAGTAGTTAAGTCTCAGCCCAAACCAAACTCAAAATCTGTGGTTTCAGCACTTGAAAAAGAAATTGTGATCTATAAACTTAAACAAATAAAATGTGTGAACAGTTTTGTTATTTGAGTGTACAGATATGGCCCCCATATTGGGTGTCTTGTGTCGAACCTTCGAACGCTGGTAGCAATGCTGCTGTAGGTACAAAATAAATTATTGTAGGTTAAAACTCCTAGACCTCTAATGGGCCGAAATTGTTACCCTTCCATTGTCTGTTATTTTCTCCTTTCTTTTAGGCGGATGTTCCCCTCATTCAAAGTAAGAGTTTCAGGCCTCGACAAGAAAGCCAAGTACATTCTTCTGATGGACATCGTGGCCGCCGACGACTGCCGTTACAAGTTCCACAATTCCCGCTGGATGGTGGCCGGCAAGGCCGACCCGGAGATGCCCAAGAGAATGTACATTCACCCGGACTCGCCCAGCACCGGGGAGCAATGGATGCAGAAGACCGTTTCGTTTCACAAGCTCAAACTCACCAACAACATCTCTGACAAGCACGGCTTCGTGAGTACACAATCTTTATATATTTTATCACACAACATCCTTTGTTCCTGTTCGGTGGCCTTCAGTTTCAGGAAGGCTGCGCGGGATTAGGAAATTCCTCCAATGGAGTCTTAATTATGTACGTACAACCCAACGTATTAGTAGTAGTCAGAACAGTTGCTATCAAGTAGGGGGGAAAAACCTTCCTGAAAATGCTACCTGAAAAATCCCTGGTGTGGTTCTGAAGAATTGTAGTAAGTGGCTGTATGTCATGCTGCATTGGAAACTGAAAATCAACCGTGATACTTATGTTACCTACTGAAACGACAAGCCATGATTAGGCTTGCTTTACCGCGGATTTGCGTCGTTAACAACAAAAAATTACATACCGCAGCGTTCAGCACGAATCAGTTGAAAGCAAAGGGCCTGAAAGCAGGCACTAAGCCGGCGGTGTTGCGCTTCCGCTCTGATGGCCTGTAGTACGGGGGGCAGACCCATGCCATCATCGGTGATTTCACGGGACATCCGCGATATGTTTGCAGATGTAGGCTTTCTTCATCAGGTCAAACTCGTCACAAGAAAGCTGTTCTTTTTCACAATTTGGGGAAGTAGGGCATCTTCCTTTCTGCTGTAGCTAATAAGAAGAGAAATATTCCCACGTGTTATTATAAAGCAGAAGTCTTTTTTTCCTTTTTTTTACGGCCGATGTTGTTTTGGTGTTTACCATGTTCATTTTGAGGTTAATGGGTAAACCTTTTCCAGGTGAACGGATTTCCCCAATTCCCTCTCATGCCAAAATGGAAAGACGAAGAAGAAGGGAAAAAGGGGGACACAGGCCTGGACAAAAAACTGTTTTGAATAAGTTTCAAATCCATGGAAATTGCTCTTGAAATAAAGAAAAGAGTTTGATTGAAGGACAATATTTGACATTTCCGTGTGCAAATAGAAAGTTGTTGATAAATCACGTGAACGATTGCCCCAGAATATTTCACTTTTTTAGGACAAATAAAAGTAACTACACTTTATGTGGCCTATCTGGAGTTGAGTTGATGGACCAGCCGCTCTAAAACGCTACAATAAGCCAGTAATTTAATTTACCAAAATTGATGTTGGATTTATTTGGTCAATTTCTTTTTGAAAGGGTAGCACTCAAGTTTGAGTTAAATGTACATAGTGGAAAATGAACGTTTCATAACCGATCACTCGCACCTCCTTGTTGTGGTCTACCTTAAAAATTGTTTTAATTATAAGCGATTAAAATTACAAATTTACTGACCAATTATTTCACTTTGTTTTGGGGTCTGGCTTAATTGATATTGATGCCAATCGCGTACGAAATGCAACATAAAGATTGGCCTTTCTGATCGAGTGGAATGCAGACCCGACACATAAATGCTCGTGAACGTTCACGTTCACCTGTTTTCGGATCATTCGTTTACATTG
>CM021532.1:7742877-7755972 GCA_010994315.2 Pisaster ochraceus
TAACTATAATTAAGATGTGACATTTTTTAGGTGAGGATCACTTTTTCAAACAGCGAATAACAGAACTAAGCCTATTCCAGGACGTGTTGAGTGAAACCTCGTGGGTTATAACAGGAGACATGGTTGTGACGTTAGCGTTGGAATCGGGTTCCGGGTTCCTAGTTCGAGAACTTGCGTGAGTTTAGAACTGAAAAAAATGCCTGGTGTTTTGTGATGGACTTTGGAGTGTTAGTGGACTTGGTGTAGCTTCAGTGTTCGTAAACCTAATAATATTAGTGTGGGGGGGGACCAGAGTGCGATTGTGATGACTGCAGGGCATTCTTTACCCACCTCACGTTGCGAGCCCCTGTCTCTCTATATCTACCTTGCTGTATGTAAAATATCGCTCAAGCAATCTCGCCTTCCGTGCTGGGGGGACGTGTTGTGTCACGACGATCGCCCCGGCCCCCAACTCGCCAGTTGTCACGTTTTACGGGTAACTCGACAGTGATAGCGAGTCAATGTACAACCTGGTCGCACAAAAGCGACCGTATCTTTTAGAAATTAGGTCCATTCTGGGGTTGAGATTAAATGTGTTGGGCAAACACGGCAAATTGACGTGGGTTAGTGAAAGGAATAAATCAAGATCGCTGGAAAGGTGGCCAGAAACTGACGAGGGTTATTACACTATGATTTTTTTATTTATTTTTTTGGTATCATGTGGATGCGGTCTGATGAAGAAAAAGTGTTCCCAGTTGAACTAAATTATGCCAAGCCATGAACGAGTTTTTTCCCCTTGTTTTTCTTTTTCTTTTCTTTTTTCCTTTTTTTTTGGGGGGGGGGGGAACAGCAGTGTCTTTGAAAATGGAATTCAACTCCTCTGGCAATGTGCCTGTGTTCTGTTGATGACTCTCACGAGCCGGCAGTTCAATCTTTCTGTTGGAAAAAAAGGTGTGGGGGTCTCCGTGTCACAGAATCAACAGCAAAATCACCTCGTGCAAACATGGCTGCATTGCGGTTCTTTATTCCTCTTAAACACAAAACTGGCTTTCAGGTAGAGAGAGAGAGACAGAGAGACAGCACAGGGTGAGTAGCAAGGATCTTTCAGGGGGTCACTAAGGCCTTTTCCAAACCTAGGTTTAGTCTCCGGCTTCGGCTTGTGCTTCCGTCATCAATATTTGGGAGCAGTGTGCATTTTGCACGGTGCTTCAGTATACATTCAACTTTGCCCGGAGCCAGTGAGCCGAGGTTTGGGAAATGCCCATAAAGCCCCACACAAAGGGATTAAACTGCCAACAAGAATTTCTGTCGGTTTCATGAAATGAACCGACTTCAATCCAGACCATGGCAATTGAGAAAATCTGACAATTTTCGACACCTTTCACACAAAGAGACAAGGTGATATATATTTTACACCCAACAAAAGAAAAATGCCATAAAACATTTCAAAAGGTGAAATTGAGAGACCGCAGAGAGACCAACACAAAAAGAGAGAGGGGGTACAAGGGAAACACGGGCCCGAAACTGCAAATGCGAAGCCGGAGGGCAAACAAAAATGACAACCCGAGCAAAAAGAAAAAAGGGGAAATTTTAAAAAATAGTTTTTCATTTCGTAGAGTTGACGCCTGCCGGCTGGTCAGTGATACTGAAACACGCTGATGCTTGTGAATGGGAAATGGTCAATAGTGTTCGCAAATAAAGAAAAGAAGAAGGAAAAAAACGGTGAATAAATTTTCTGCTTTTGATCTTTGTCACGTTGGTTGTCGGGTCCCTCAATCCGAAACACAGCAGACCATGATGGATGGCTATTTTATAGCGAAATAATGATTGCATATTTACGGAATTGACAGGCGCATTTTCCCCTTCCACCCTGCACCACGCAAGGTTAAGCATATGGAGGGTGAAAGAAAAAAAACCATAGTACAGTCTCACAAACAAAGGCAACAAATCCACTGTATCACCCCCTCACTGAAAAAAAAGAAAGAAAACCCCTTAAAAATCACTGGGTGGAATGAAACAATAACTGAGTATAAGTCTTGGATCAGATCAGCCGCCTGTGTTCCTCATTTATTAACTTACATTTGCGAACAAAATCGATCACTGTCCACACTCACCCCAGGACTTGTCTTTTTTTAATAAAGCAGCTACATGCCATTCAGGGCGTTCATCATTATCTTGTTTATGATTCATATTTTCACACTTGGGGCGAGATTTTCCAGAAGAGAGTGAAAAAAAAAAAACACCGCCAAAATATTTGGTTCTCTTCTTTGTGGACAGTCCCTTTTCAATCGGGGCAGGTTCGCTATTATATTGAGAGTGTTAATAACAAGAGCTGTACCCTACTTCGGTTGTAGATGCCCGCGGTGGGTCGGAGTTGTTGTACGTGTTTTTCGAACAGCTGAAAAAGATTCCCGGTGAATCGTATGTGGTTATTATTATTATTATTATTATTATTGTATTTTATATATAATTTTATCATGATTCAAATCAGTATTGCAACTTGACTTTAACACTGTGGAAAATTGCCGGTCTATTTTAAGAGTCAATGGCAGTCGTTGATGAGGTCGCGAGGCACAGTAAACACAATGGTTTGGCCCATTTGTTTCGTATTTATAATTTAAATGGAATGGTGCAACAGAGGGGCGCGAATTTGTAATAAGCACGTCATGTAAGAACAAACGAACCTTACATAGAAAGGAGAAGGGCAAAACAATGAAACGGGCTCGGTTTGAAGAAGGGGGAAAATCGATGGGAATTTCCTGTCAAAATAATAAATTTTTGCCGAGGAAATTTAAGCAAATAGTCTGCGTGTAACGAGAGGGTATATGCGTCTGTGGTGACGGACGACCTTCCAACTTGGTTTATAAACGTAAAATGCTGTGCAAATAGACGGAGGTCTTCAGGGTTGGTTTCGCTACTGCATTGCCCAGTGAGTCTGCTCCTCTGGTTGCTCCAAATATCTCTTTCTGCACCGTGTGTCAATATGATTACCGAAAAAGAAAATGAAGCGCAGTAATTTCAGTTTCCTATTACTAATGCCATACACTGGGGATAAACATTGTATAATGTGATGGCTCGTTGGGAGAGACAAATGCTTGTGAGAATTGTGTTGTGCCATGAAATCGAGGTATTGGGGGGCTGTCTGTTGACACACTTACCAAAATAACAGAACGGGCTTTTTGTTTTATGTTTTGAAAACTAAATGTTATCGTTGTATCTCTGATACAAATGGTGTTATCTTGTATATTTACTTGCGTAATTTTGTTTTACCCGCTGCGTGTTGTACACGCACGAGGCGTAGTGAGTGACTCGGGTTACCAGACTGAAATCAGATTCATTCCAAGGTTCTGAAGTCACGCCGGTGTAGTCCTGGAATAGTCAGTCCACCTGCCAATGCCACCCTCTTCGTTCCCCTGCCTCCCACCGCACGCACAAGTTCAACTGCTCTAATTTCGTCAGAAAAGGAAGTAAATGAAAAAACGTTTCTTCTTTCAAGCTGGAAAAAACGTGTTTCCCAGCCTGAATGTTTGACAAGGTTCTGTCTTGATAGATGAGCGGGGTAATATATTGCGCCTTCGGCGTGCGAAAATTAATAGGACGTGTGAAGCGCCAGGTTGGACTGTAGTTTTGTTTGAACGGTGGGCGAGCGGACCCAGTGTCGCCGCTATTATTTGGTACCGTACAATGCCACATTGCTTACTGATGGGGGGAAGGCGGTATCGTGCGCTCAAGGTCTGTAGGCACGGTGTGGGAAGAAAAAACCCAAGAATAGGGTGTTGTTGTTGTCTTGAAAAGGGTGGGATTCTTGCACTTGTGTTTATCCTTCAAGAAAAATGATGGTGGTTTGTTATTTTCTTGTCGCTCAACTCTTCTAATTTCGTAATGGTTGACAAGGGATGTCAACTCGAAGGCACTCGTTTTGTCATTGTGGGAAAGGTGTTTCAATGTCATCTCTTGTCATCCCGGTGAAAAAGTCTTTCTTGCAAATTTGATGATGATGATGAAATTTATGTCTAGGGAGTGAAGAATTGTGATTAAGGACGCTCCCGGCAGCAGCTTCCTTTCTTTTCTCTTCTTCCCGTTTCTGGGGGTATTAATTCCGCGCGAAAACTGCTATCGAGTTTGACTGATTATTCGATAAAATCACGCGGGAATGTGAATGCCCGATTCTTGTACCAAGTTCACCTTGTGATGTGATCCACGCAGTAAAAAAAAAAGTACACTTTTTTCCTTCTTTTTAGTCCCTGAGGGGAAATCCTTTTCTTAATTCATTTTGATATTTTATACCATTGTAGGAAACATGCTATAACGAGCAGATACAAAGGTTTGGTGAAGTGGATTGACAATAAGTAATTGACAAGTGTTTTCTTTTGGATGCTTCTTTCACAGCAAGATGTATAAAACATGGTTGAGGTTGCAGAATGTAGGTCAAGTCGAGCCGAAATGAATGTGACATGCCGTAGTGGAAACATTACTTATTCAATTAGGCTTTATGCCTGAGGTGTAGTTTATTGGAGTAGAAATAAAAATCGAAACTAATTATCGGTGATGTTAAGTGTTTTTTATTCGCAAACATTTTACGAATCTGCCATGTTTTCTTTCCTTAAAATGAAGTTTGGGAAAAGTTCATCAAAAAAGTAGTTTCTTAAAGTTGTAACTTTGAAGAAACGTTGTCACCTGTGGAAAGTGAAACTGGAGACTTTACTCAATCACTGGTACTTCATTCCTCAAAACTGATACGTCCGGAAAAAAACTAGTTGTGTTTGTGTCAGTGTGTGTGTGTGTGTAGGATGGTAAAGCACAGACGCAAGTGCGCCCGGGCACGCTCCGAAACCGGGCTCCCACCGTACCACCCCGCAGCCAAGGCACAAGTTGTCCCTCAGTCAAACCCAACGACGATTGCGGGGTGACAGTATTTGCATTATCATTTTATTTCTTCCAAAATACTATGGGTGGCCTTATTCGGGTGCTAAGCAGGCGCCTGGCTGGATCAATATGTCCTCACCTGCCAAGGGGCCTTTCTCACATATACACACACACACAAACACACACTCCTTCCCTTAAAAAAAAGGATCGAGAACAAAACCATGGGTTTTGTTCTCGTCTTTAATAAGAGTGTTGCACCGCGGTCGGTACCTGCGAGTGTTTCCCCCCGTGAAACTGCCCTCGGACGAGGTTGGCGTCTTGCTGGAATAGCCCCGCTTTGAACCCCCATGGCTGCTGACAAAGTATTGAAGTTTCGCATCCCGTTATTACTTCCTCAGCGTCTCCTGGCCTTCTGCCGGTGATGAACGTGAAAAATGTGTCTCCAAATTCACAGTGATTGGGAGTTTTTATGTACAGATCAATTTCTCTGTCCACTTATGAAACTTTTATGGAAGTGCTGAAGGCCAACGCTTATAATTTTGTACTTCCATTATATTTGCTCAAATGAATCGATCAACATTTTTTGTCAGTTTAATTTTAGATTTTCATCTTTAACAGAGATGGTTTGGACGTAATGGTGTCATTGTATTTGACCTGTTTGATAGTGTAGTCAATCTAAACTTATAAAAAAAAATTTTTTAAACTGTAATGGACAAGGTTGCTGTATGATTCAAAACCGTGTATAATTTGTTCAATGCGTTTCATCGACGACTGTACACATGAGGTGCGCAATGACGTTAAATGACGAGGCCCAAATAAAAAAATGATTTCCCACAACAAACACTGCCGTGATATATTGGTTATTTCTTCCCTGCAACCTTCGAACGGGGAAAAAGGGAACACGACGTTAAAATAAACACTTGAGCGTGTATAAGCGGTTCTGAGGCGCGAAAAAAAATCTCGGCATTCACACAACTAAATAACAGGGGAAAAAAGAAAAAAAAAGAAAAACAAAACGAGAAAGAAAAAAATCCAAATGACACTTTTCTTGGCCATGCCAAGGTCGAGTGTGGCTCTTGCGATGCGTTATCTCAAGTCGTCACTTTCACGAGAAAACACCCAAACGATCGAAGTCATATCACAAGTAGGCTGCCAAGATGAAAGGAAAGGGAAAAAAAAGGGGGAAGATTGTGCTGGAGTATAAAGCCTGTCCGGTGTATTCAGCCCGACCGAATCGCTCATCTTCGATTTCTTGAGGAATTTCTCTCCCGACACGTTGTCAGGATTGTCAAACACCAAGATGACGTCTTTACTCATGCGTTACATCGGAGTGCAGTATGGGCAGAAGAAGAAACAAATAGAAGAGGGGATATATAAAAATAAAAAAATCTGCGTCAGATCTGTCGATAGTCACATCGGCTTCGCCAGAAAGAGGAGGAGAGGTACAGAGAGCGAGGGAAACAAATACCACGCTTGAACTGCCAGGGAGGTTAGTGTAATCTGTGAGTAACTTCGGATATCCGATGCTCGCTCTCCCCACTTGTGACGGCTGTAAACCGGACGTTGCTTGGCCCATACTTCATCGCGTGTCGCGTACGAGGTCCAGATCACAGTTGCGGAGGGGTAAGGAGCTAGGGAGGCAGAGAGGGCTTTCTAAGGCGTCAGGATCTGGCCACTCGTCGCTGATTTACTACTGACGGAACACTTGTTTGCCTCATTAAAAAAACAACTCGCAAATCTCCGTGTAGCAGCGGGCTAGAAACGGCGCGTACATTTAAACAAACTTGTATATACGTGTGCTAGCTTTGTTTCTCTTGTGGTCTATTCACAAACACTTACCCTAATTGGACTTTCTCTGGAGTACCACAAATAAAGTAACCAAAAGAAGCAGCTTTTAATTTCTGAGAGACGCTGTTGTCTCTCTCTGTCTCTCTTAATTTCTAATAATAGTTCAATTGAATTTTCGGTGTTATCAATACTCGATGGCACGACCTAATAACCCCCTTTGACTTACTTCTTGGATCAATAATACTATCTTTGCCTGCTTGACACCGTGCGAAGATAAATGCCCGTAGAATCTGCCCGAGTTGGCGGCAGCAGTGCTCTGGTTCCAGACTCACCTTTGATCCTTACTAATAGTAATAGCGTCTGTGAATATATACAAAAGGCGACCCCCAGATCATAATTACAACGCTTCTGGTCGGGGCCTAACAAACAATGTCCCAGTTTTTTTCTCTATCCCAAGTGGGGCGATCTAATATACACATAAGATTGATAACGTAGTTTTTCTTCTTCAGTGATATATTTGTGTAGCAGAACAAATTAAGAGGAACTACCGCTGGTGGGCGAAGGGTTCGGGAAAACTGAAACTGGCTTTTGGCATTGTTCCTCCGAGAAATTAATGAGAGTGACGAAAATGATAAAAAAACTTATCACAAACTAAATTTCCTTCAGCAACAAAGGAGGGGGTGTATTTTGCACGTGTGTGTGTAGATTTAAATGCGATTGAAGTAAGTAACACTTGTTTGGATATTTGGTTATAATGCATGAGTGAGTCGTGGCAACCGAGGGGGAAAATATCGAATCAAACGGTTAGATAAATTGGAGACTCGCTGTGTGATAAGAAAGGGACACCTGAGCGGAGATGCTTGCGGGGATAGAGGCCCCTGCGTTCGGTGTCATGACACTGGACTGTACTGGTAAGGGTATCGTGGAATGCTTGATAACCACCCAGCCAAAATAAACCACAAAACAGGTACATTTACCACGTGATCAAATTACTTTCAAATCACGGAATGTTGAATCGGAAATTTCCCGTATGGAGGTTAGATAATGTATCTATGTGCAGACGTGATAGACCAGCTCGAAAGCAAACAAACTATCAAACGAACAAACATGCACCCCAACAAACAAATAAACACTATGCAATTGAAAATTAACAATTAGTTTGACTTTTTCTACTTGCCATTCTGTTGATAATGTATTCAGTACAGCATAAAGAAAGTTTTAAAACAAAGTAAACTAAATGTTTTAATTTCACCGGATTTATGCCAACATTCACCGCTAGTTGGTTCTTGATTTTAAAATCAAAACAAAAACAAACCACTGTATATGTTTTATAACAGTGTTTGCCTTTGGATTAATACACGTGCAGAAATTTGTTACGATACGTAAAACTGTCAAAATTATGGCATTTTACCTTTAAGAAAGGAGTGGGTTGATGTTGTTTGTGGCAAAGTCAATCCGTCTTCAGACGTCAAACGATTACCAAGTTCAACCAAGCTCCATGGAGGGAGAAAGCCACTTTCGGAATCACCTTGCCAATCCGGAATAATGAGAGAGAGTTAATTAATGTGTATCTAATTTAATAACCATCAAACACAATTTTGGAAATGCATGACGACGGCGATGCCGTGTTATCTGACTCATTTCGAGAAGGATTAAAAACGTTTTTCTCAACTTGTATATTTTTCTAGTCTGATATTTTTCTCCCTCGAACCGCAGGTAGCATTCGGGTTGTCAACATTCATTCAAATGTACAATCTTGAAGGCACAATCGTAAAACATTCATAAAACAAAGGCCTCATTATCCACATGATGTTGTAATTAATGTTTCTATGTGTATATCACATGGATGGGTTGAAAAATGGGGGTGATTATGCTAATAGTAACATTAAAAAAAATATTAACTTCATATTCCCTTCAGTTTTAACCTTGGCAATCCAATCATTATTTGAGAAGAAATTTTCTTACAGTATGAATCATTGGGGTATCATCCATTTTTAGTTGTTGCTAAAATTTAGGACCGGTTCAGTACACACAACACTGTTCAAACCTTGTTTGTTGAAAGCTGTTTCACTGTATCCAACCAATGTGTAAGCCATTAATTTACTAGGTTCAATCATGGGTATAATTACTAGGTACCTAATAACGTACTAGGTACAACCATGGGTATAATGATAAGGTACATAATGAGGCACTAGGTACCGGGTACCGGGTACAATCATGGGTACAATTATTAGGTACCTAATAAGGTACAAGGTGCCTAGTACTAGGTACAATCATTTTAAAGTTGATACTGCCAATTTGAATATTACATTTTTTAAATATTTATTTGTGTGTTTTATTTTTAAACTGTCAACGCGTTTACATACTTTCAAAGAAACTCGATTGAAATTAGATGTTTTCTTTTTGCTAAACTCCCACACGGCGGTTTCTTTAGTTAAACCAGCAAGCATCCGTCGGTAAGCGTTGTTGATAAAAAAAAAAGAGATATGATTTTAATACAACATTCACCACGGTACGTTTGGCCCGAGCTCAGTCAGCCGTGCGTGGATAGCCGAACATTAATTTGGTTATAAGCCCACATCACCGTTACAGCACTGTCGGCCGTGCCGTGCCGTGCCGGGGCAACTCTCTACCACAGCTCCCCGGGATTTCATCAAAACCGGCCACCAAACGCACTTCTGTCCCCGCTGGTGTAATAATTAACACCTTAAGAGCGGGCCAATGTGGCTTAATTTAGAAAATATAATATGAATCTGAGTCGGTGTAACCCGTGGGTTTAATAAAGACCGTGGCGTTCAGGCGTCTGCGAGCCAGCGAAAGCCATGGGGGCTGGAGGACGGGGGACCAGGGGTGTGTGGCGTGATTGTGTTACACACAGGGACCTCCCAGTCATGTGTGACGTCATGCCTCAACTCCAGTTTGTGGGTTTCTTTTAGATGTGAATATATTAGAGAATATACTGCTGAGGGTATTAGAATGCAATTTTCTTCATTTGTGGTGATACTCAAATTTGGTTGAGTTTAAACTATTCTATCACAGAATGAATAGATCATTAATATGAAATATTACACGTTGATTGACCCCTGCATGTTTTTTAAAGCAGGATTGTCATATTTCCATAATCTTGTTCAAAGGCTGCACACCCATATCGGTGGTCCTTATTTACATAGAGGGATATTTAGTTTATTTATTTATTTTTGTATTTTATTTTGGAGTTATTTATTACTGAAGGCCGTGCATTGTTTATCCTTCCTGGACGATGTGATCTGCGCTACTGATGACATGCCGGAACATGTGCCGCCATTACTCATCGGGTAGTAGCAGTCCCAATACACGTAGATACGGACATCACACACTCACACAGCACAACCAAAAAAACAGCATGCGATTTACTCTTAATTAATCACAGCCGAATACACCCCCTCTTTCTCCTCCCTCTCCCCCTTCAAGACAGCCCACAAGGCCCATCGGTTAACCTGTTTGTCTTTAAGATTGAATCTTAACACGCCAGACAAGTGGTCCTCCATGGAGCCGTGTTGTTCGAAGACTCAAACCACGAGGCTTCTTCTCTGCAGTGAATCAGCCCGGGTGTGGGATTAATGCAGACATCACTCAAATCTCACTCTCGGTAGTGTCCAGGGCTAATGAGGTGTTACAGCCTGTTTGCGTCTTGAGAGATACTGTTCACAGGCGAGAATGTTTCGAGCTTGTCAACCCCCCCCCCCCACACACACACACACACGATTCCTCCTCCCCCAATTGGAGGATGTTCATCTGCCATCTTGAAAACCTGATTATGGTTTCATCCTTCATGAAGTGCGTGGATATACTTAGTTCTCAGTTGATAATCAATATTGTTATTGCGCGTGATGAGTATACCGCTCTATGGTCCGTGATCGCCAGTCTGCCACCCGTGGAGTGTTATGTCTCGTTTTGGTGCATAATCTTGAACTCTTCCGCAACCTTATGGGCCTATGTTTACGGTGACTGTTCGTGTTTTTCATGTTACGTTGTTTTATTTAATTTAAAACAAATGTTTTCGCTAAACCTTATTGTTGTGAGCTGAACAATAGTGTGAAAAAGTACTTCGACTGAAATTCATGATGGCGTGTTTTCGTAGTGTGTATGCGCACGCGCACAGTCGTTTCATTTGCCGGCCATTTTATATCAGAACAGTGTCATCACAATCGTCCGTCAACTGGATTATGAATAGTGTATCATTTTTGTTTGATCCGCCCTCAACGTCCACTAAGATAGCGGCTTTCGTCATCAGAGACGTCGGGTGATAAAATGACAGACAGCCAGACACGAGGATTGAAGGTGGGGTGGGGGGGGGGGGTAGAGATCCAACAAGCCCGATGAAACCTGGAGACAGGGCGGAGCGTAACTGGGATTAGTTTGGGCTTAAATAGATAAGGAAAAGCTTGTCCAACAATCGCTGTGTAAACATTGGGATCGCCACTGCAGTTTGCCCAAAGATGAAGGAGAGAACCGGGGTTTTTTTATTGGAGGGGGAGGAAATAAAAGAAGAAGTCGTGTTCATTAGTGGAAAATGAAATTAAACCCAAAGCCGCAAGACTAAACAATACTAGATGATAACATCAGTTGCCGCTTGATTAAAATGACGTAATGGCCGCGTGACGTCAGTTTTGGCGCCAGTTTGACTGATCAAACTGTGCCGTTGGCTCTTATATCAGCCCGATGGTTTGGACCGCGATCAGGAGGCGTCGTTTTCTTTGTTTATATTTGGATGTTGTACATTAGTCAAAAAGTCGCTGTATACTGTATTGGGATGGGGTGATACACAATGTTCATGTTTTTTTTTCTGTCGCTTCTCTAACACAATGTCGGTTAATTTTAAACAGTTTCAAAGAAAAAACGAGAAACCATAGCAGGAGCAAAGTACCCGAATGCTTGTTTGCGATTGTCACGGTGTCACCAAGACGTAGCTCAGCAGTTCTTTTGGGCCGGCAAAGTTCAAAGGGAGTCCGTTAAACACCTCGGTCCAACCGTCCTGTCTCGGCCAGTCGAGGTGTACAGAAGATGGTGAAGATAAGACATCGCGCGGGAAAGAAACTGAAATGGGTCGCACGATCAGTTGGCCTCTTTTGACAACTTGAAATAAAGCTGCTCTCAGATTTGTTTTTTTCTTCCCTTCTTTCTTTGTCTTTTTTTTAATTCGAAGAGTCCACGATGAGTAATTTATCACGTGTCTCCTCCTCGCGCCCTAGTTGGGGAAATATACAAATAAAGTACGGTGTTTTTTATTTGTATGTAGGCCTAGGCCTTGAGACCTCGGTAAGTAGTGTCATATCATTTTGCTGTTTCTTTTGATAATGTCTGCACTTCCGATCAGCGCGCGCAGTAGAGGCAGACATCAACTGTCGTCTGCTAAAACAATAAATAAACCATCCGCAGTAAACAGTCCACCCTCAGAGAGAAACCTAGCCAGTGTTGTGATGTGTGTTCGGCAGTCTGGGTGCCAAACCCGATTCTTATCCCAGACAGCTATTAGTACATAATCGGCGAGAACTATGCAATTTTTTATTAGCCGTAAGTACATCGCCTTGTCGGCCTGACGCCAAACATCGCTGGTGTCCCGCGCGCTTTCTCCCGGCAAAAAAACACCACATGCCAGAGCTGTTAGGTACAGCCTGGAAACACCTCACGTAGTACCCGTCTGCAACTGTCACTTTTGGGAGATACTTTCGAGTTTGAGATGGGCACACAGCCTTTTTCTTTCCACTCCCCCCCCCCCCCCCCCCCCCCCCCCCCCCCCGTCTCTGCCTCTTTGACTTTTGGTGTTTGAGGGTCCTTGACAGGCTTGATCTTCCTAATCCGGGATTTCAACGCCCTCTTGGAAGATGGTAAACTTTAACGGCAACCACGCGAAGCTCCTAACGGTCCCAGTTGATCCTTTATCTGTGTATTGCCGACTATAAAACCCATGGTATTATTTGGTGTGAAGTACCATGTTATCTCTTCCTGGTTGGTGCTATCTTGGTGTTGGCAGCTCCCTGACTACTTGTGCACACACTGGAAGAAGCGGCATTGGAGACGGCTAGATCAGCCGTGGTTAATGATTTAATTACTTGCTTTTGTTTCAGAAGTTTGTCATGTAAACACAGTCGCTAGCACCACAACTGCTAAGTGGCGGTGTGGCTCAAAAGAAAGGGAAAGATGGGGGGTTGATGTGGTATCACACGCACAATAACTGGAGCCCGTGGTCTACGTTATCAGTCGTATCGCGGGATAGATCTGCCAGCGCCACCGTTTGCCTTTTGATCAAGAGCGTTCAGACATCAATTACGGCTGCCGCGGAGGCGACACCGAGGCGTGAATCAGCACACGCTGAAAAAAAAGCCGGTGCCTTTACACTTTGCCGATTTTTTTTTCGGGGGGTTGTATATTGATACACAGGTACACAAGCCGGGACCACACTGATGTGTGTGTGCCCCCCCC
>CM021532.1:7755982-7773115 GCA_010994315.2 Pisaster ochraceus
CCCCCAAATGTGATGTTGAAATAAATGAGAGTCTTAATCGATACCCAGTCGGTTATTTATCAGTCGCTTGTATAGCGGGCACACACTCCGCCCTTGGACTCGAGTGACTTGTGTACAGTGTTACAAGCCCACTGACAATCGCTCTGGAGTGCCCCACTGTCGTCGGCTTGATCGGGGCTGAGTGGCCCAGCCACTTGGCCCAGATAAAACACTATACTATCTCTGGTAGCCGTGTTGACCCACGACCCTTATTCGTCACCAAATAATGGAGTTTGATACTTGCTTTGTAGAAAGAAAGAAAAAAATCCCAGCGATGTGTGCTCCGGTCGTTTCACCTGCCCTAGCAGTTGTGTATTGAAACGATAGCAGTCTGCCCGCTTTAGTGATATTTCGTGGCTGAAGCCTTACTCCTCCACTCTTGTCTCAAACTAAATCAAGAATTTCAGAGAATAGATCTTGATATCACACTCAGCAATGGGTTTGCAAGTCAATTTCAAAATGCTTGTCCCTCTACCGTCATTGTGTGTCCCCCACCCTCCCATTCAACTGTCAACTGGTGTATCGCATGGAACCCCCTGTAGTGTAGTTGTTCGCCTCTTTCATTGTTTAGATGCCAATATAGTAAAACGTTGTACCAGCCTTCGGTCAAAAATAGGGCATTCCAATTTCCATAACTTTTATCCAGTCGATCGTTTTATATCACAATAATGAAGGCTGTTATTAGAAATAAACTTTTAAAGAAAATAACTCTTCCTTAATGTTATTTCATCAGATGGAAAGCGGAGTGAGGCACTCTGGGGGCGTTGTTAGTGTTATCGCCACGTGTTGTGTTGATAATTATCACGAACAATTGGCGCCAAAAACTCAATATTTTAGCACTGCTGGCGATATCAGCACTTAATCGTTTCCATATTGTTCCCAGTGGTCTCTCTCTCTCTCTTTAGAGCCCATACAGTGCGTGTAGCCAATCACCCCATGATTTTCTGTCGTTTTAGCGGGTCCTGTGTCGAGTTAATTTTGTCAGAATCCATTTCAGAAAATTGTTTTTTTTTCTCCTTTGGAGGAGTTTTTTTTTCTTCTTGTAATCATCGTCATCATTATCAACATCAAGCCTTGAGCGGTATTGTCCACTGAGTTCCGTGCGCTCATGCGTGAGGACTCCGCGCACAGTAGTTTGATACCAACGGATTATGGTCGAACGGAAGCCGAATTCGTGGCATAATGCACTAGATGACGGAAGAAATAATATTTTACTTTCATTAATCGAAGGTTGAATCTATTTAGTGTACACACTGTCATCCTCGCCGCCCACCGAGGGTCGTGACAGACAGTGTGGTGTTCTTCTCCGGTTCTAATGAGATACTTAGTCAATTAATGGAGTCAGTTGAAACTATCCCCGTAAACGTGAAACCCCAACCATAGAAATGTTTGCCTAAAACATTCTCCATTTTAAGCCCAGGGGAGGGTGTCCTGAAACAATGCTTTACGAATTCTGAGTATAGGGATTGAGTTTTAGTTGCGACGGTTTTAGTCGTTTCAGAGACGGAGTGCAAACAAAATGACTCGCTGATTGAAAGGAGCGACCTTGTCACAATGAAACTTCACCCTGGAAACCACCCCAAAAGTGGGTCCATTCCGATGACAAAAAAACAAAGCAAAAACAATGATTTACTGCTCATTTGTAATGTCCTATGGTTGTTAATCGCAAGGTTCAATCCGAGTGAAAATATCGTTCATAAATTATTTATATAACAAACAAAAATATTCCAACCGTATAGCGTGTTTATGAAAAATTAAATGGGAGGTAGACCATTCGATGACAACGCGGATTGAGGTCACGGTGTCAGCCTGGGGTTACCCCCATGGGAACACGGGGCTCCCTTTCCAGGTGGGCTACGAGTCCTTCGACACCACTCGAGGGCGAAATCATTACGAAGCCCTGGTCAAAACAGATAAATTTCTCTCTTGTTTTTCTCGCTTTGCCATAAAACCGCTCTGTGTATTTTAGATGACACGTGTATTTCCTGTTCAGTTGGTAATTTATGTTCGCTTTCATTTCAAACACTTTTTTTCCCACGACCTATTTTTTTTTCTTTATACAAACACTCAACTTCTCTGCAGATCAGACGATTTCCTCTTTTTTTCTCTATGGGTTTTGAAAAACACTGTCAAATATTAGTTCCCAGTTTGGGCCTGCGTGCTTGTTCGGTGTTTCCCTTTTGCAGCACGTTGTATTTTGATGTTTGTGCAATATAAGGTAATAAAACTAAACTGAACTTTTTGTCACCAAGGTATTTTTCTCTCCTGTTGTGGCCACTACAAGTTGCATGTCTGATTACAATGGTTCCTTCTCAAAAGTGATGATGGTTTTTTGTCTGTTTCTCTTCCACCAGCAGACGATTTTAAACTCGATGCATAAATATCAACCTCGCTTTCACATCGTCAAGGCAAACGACATCTTGAAGCTACCGTGGAGTCACTTTCGCACGTTCGTCTTTCGGGAGACGGACTTCATTGCAGTCACTGCTTATCAAAATGAAAAGGTAAGGTTCGTCCATCATTTACCACCCTCTTGCCAATTATAACGAGTAATTTCATTTACATGACCCATTCCTGTTACCTGTTAACAAAATAACATTTTGTATTAGCATAGAGAAAGGACTTTTCTTTATGGGTGTTAGTACTTGGATAAAACAAAGGACATTAAACAAAGCTCCCCTGAGGACCTTGTGAGTTGTGACCATTGTTGTTTGGGACTATTTGATGACCTCTTCTTCGGAGTCGAACAAATGGCTCGTTATTTCATCTGTCATTCTGCTGCCCTGGCCCTCACCAAAATTAACAACCTCGCTATTAGTTCTCGTTGATACTCGCGTATTTCTCATAATTAAGAAACATTTTTCTGTCAAGGAGAATTGATGAGTAACTGGCTCGGTTGACTTGACGAAGAGAGAAGACAGAGAGATAGAGAGAGAGAGAGAGTAAAAAAGCGAATCGTGTAAAAAAGTGTGTGCGTGTTGGGGGGTGGGCTGCGATCAGAATTGAATCATTAATTTGGGCATTGTATTTGTTGTCACAGTTCGGTAAGGGGGGTAGCCACAAATCACGACTTAACACTCGAAGGCGTTGTAATTAGCCGCGGTAATTGGAGCCCATGAATTAGTACGTCACGGTGACGTCATGTTCTTTTATGCTGGGACTGCTGGTGTCCTTCAAAATAACCTAATTTGCTTACCAAATCGTCGGGGAAAATGTTAAGCATCAACGAGTCTTTGTGAAACCGCACGGGTGGAAGGGGATGTCACGACCAGCAACAACAGAAGAACATCCGTGGGAGAGTGAAACTGATGTTTGGGATAATAATAAATAATAATAATAATAATGCTATTATAAATACTTTTACTAATAAATACACTGGGTTCTTGGCCAAGATCTCGGGTCTAATTTTGAAGCTGCAAACCAGTTAAATGCATTCATTTATCTCAGTTATTTTAATACCTGTATTAGTTTACAGTCTGTGCATGTTATTATCTTAACGTTCTTGTGACTGACAGGCCAATATTAAACAGTTTATTAGTGGTTTTACTAGCAATTTTACTGTTTATACACGGTGCACGGTAGACTGTGTATATTTTTCCTTTGGGAGACCGGGTCGTATCAGGTAGTGTCGTAAATCAACGGTTGCTCCTGTTTTGTTTTGTTTCTTCTTTGCTCTTTCTCATCGCCCATCTTCAAATTGAGCTGTTGTGAAATCTATCACTTGAAGGTGGCAAGTGAAGACTTCTGCGTTTACCGGAGTCTCTGATCCAACCCCCCCCCCCCAATGAGATGGTTGACTTTGCCCGCCTCCAATCATTTTCAGAATACCTTGCTCACTATTTAGACTGTCGGTGAATTGTTAGCTTGGTTGTAAGAAATCAGCCAATATTGGCCCATTGACAGGTCTGTCATTTCCATATTTAAAAAAGTTAATCTGAAGTTAGAATTAGCGAAGTTTGGCTTATGATTAAGGTATAATGATGATCTACCCTGCTAACAAAATTGGATAAACTTCCTGGAAAATTAACAGGCAGTAATTTCATTTTTATTAAAAAAAAGAAGTGGCCGACCTATCTTGGTTGACAATCTAATGAATGATATATTTTTTTCATTATAACTTACTAATTTGAAATGGCGATTTTTTTTTACTCACGCGAAAGAAAAACAAATTGTGATGACTTTCAAATATCCAGAATAAATTATTTATTGCGGTTGTCGTCTCAGGAAAAGTTCATCCCCACCGAAAAAAAGAAGAACAAGAAGAAACTGGTGCACCGCACGTCACTTAAGCAATTTTCAGTCGACACTCGGAGAATTGTAATCTTCGGGTTTTTCGCTCGTAAATCTTCGAGATTGCTTCGTTTACTGTATGGTTTGCCAGCTCAATATGTCAAGGCTCGCTAAGGGAGAACTTTCACCCGTAAAGGCACTTTGTCGATGCTGCTAATTCGAAATGTTTGTATCTCGGCCAAAAAAAAAGAACAAAAAGGAACAAACAAAACACACACAGGTGGTAGTTAATAACAGTGATAAATCTCAGGAGAAATAATATTCACGAGAACTCGTGGGTAATGTGGAATCCAAGTCTATAAGGGTTTTTGAAAATGTTCCCGCAATAAAGATTGAAAATTATGTAGGATTTTTAAATACGCCCCCGTGGCATTGCGCGTCAACGCGGACCTGTATTTAACATTATTTCCTTTAAGGATTTGAAGTCCTTGCCCCGAATAAGATGTATGTGTATTAGATCTCTTTGGTAAATAAACAAAATCAAAATGAGTAAACAAAAACACACGCTGCTTCTTTTTAGCGGTATTTTATAGTCATTTTCTTGTTACTGCTGCTGCTTCTGCTGCTGCTTCTGCTGGTGTTGTTGTTGTTGTTGTTGCTGATGCTGCTACTGCTGTTGTTGTTGTGTTAATGTTGTCATTGTTTTTGTTGTTGATGCGGCTGCTGTTGGTGGTGGTGCTGCTGCTGCTGTTAGTGGTGGTGTTGTTGTTGCTACTGCTGCTGCTGTTGTTACTGTGGTTATTGTTCCTTCCGATAGCCCCCTTTTATATTATTTTTCTTTGTTTAAGGGGGAAATTCTTTGTACTCCGTAGTTCCTGTCTTCCCACGCGACTAATATTTCACTGAGTGAATCGCAGTGGAGATGAAGCTTCCCTGGTATAACTAACGAACCGTAAATGAGTTCCCAAAGAGCTGATATTGACCGAGTCTTTGTCATGTATACCCAGCCAGTTGAATTTTACCATCGATCATTAGCGTCGGACACAAACAACCACCAAATGGGAAGAACAATCTAACAAATATAATTGTCGATATAAGACAGCTCTTCGGATTTGGCAGAACGAGTGGGAGAAACACACTCTCTCGCTCTTGCTATCTTCGCAGCGTGGAAGCGCAGTGCCCTATTGTTAAGTGTGTACTTTTTGAATAAATAAAATTAATTAAACACGATAATTGTATGTGGTCTGATGGCGCGAGAGTGCCTTTCAAGTCAACCATTTAAAAAAAATGTCAATAATGACAGTGCCGCCAAAAATGGTGAATAATTAAACACCATCGGTCTGGGGTGAGAAATTGGTAGAACGGTTTCCAGAAGAAGAGAAGAAAAAAAAAACAGGAGAAAAAAAGCTCATCAAACTCGACCCCAACCCCCTGAGTTCAAGGATTCGAACCCTGTAAACATCCCTGTGAGAAAGGAAGGGACAAAAAATTAAACACCGGAGAGAAAAAAAGAAGAAGAAGAAGAAGAGAGAATTGGAGTTTGATTAACACAAAAAGGAAATATTACTTTGGCTATGCCCAGCTCGCTTTTTAATTTTTCAGTTCATTGTCAATGATTGAGGACTTCAGCATAAATACAGATGTTGAAGGCTCTATAGTGGGTGTGCAGACGTAACTCATGCTTGGATGACACTTTACCTCCCATCATCGCCGTCTTCCCCCCGTGTCCCCTCCCAAGGTCAGGTCTTAGTACGCGCTCTGGTTGTTCAAACTCGTCGGCGCCAGCTTGCATACTCGCCCCGACGACAAACCCGTTAGTTAAATAGAAAAGAACCGTGTGGGTAATTAAGGCAGATAGCGTGAACTCCACCAGTCAATTGGTCGGGTGTTTTATCTGTTATTTTGGTCTTCCCTTTTTGTAGGTGGAGTTATTAAACGATGAGGTTAAGGCTATATATACATATATTATTTTTTATTTCGAAAACAAAATTTACACATTGCTTGGAATCCTCGCATATGTGCAATTAAATAATCCTTTGATTTTGACGAACTGTAAATGCTTTATTGATTGATTAGTTTACTTTAGTAGGTAGTCAGTGAAGGCTGTGATCAGTTTTGCATTCCCTTCTCTGCACTGTGTATGCAAATATTGTTTTCATTAATCATTTTGTCCAAAAGACCATTGCTGCCTCATAAAAAAAGCTCCACCAGTAGAGTGAAACAAATGGATGTTTTATACACCTGCTTGTGGAAACTGTAGTGTGTTTTTTTTGTGTCTTTATGCGAAGGCTAATTTTCTTGGCAATGGGGTTTGCAAAAGCGTCTCGTCAAGCACAATGGATTTTATCACCTACTAAATAGTAACGACTATTTCAAGCGATCCAAGACTATTGCAGCCGTCCCTCAAAGGAACGTTATATATTGTTGTGGCGAATTAGGGAGAAACGGTGTATGGTTCTACCATCATGTTGTATTATGCAGCAGGTATGATGCGACCATGGATTAGAAGGTGGGGGGGGGGGAGAGATACCCATTTTTCATGCAGGCATTTTTAAAGTGCAAAGTCGATGAGCCGTGAAGACGTGTGTACTATTTGCAACAGTGTCATGGCTCCGTAAAATGGCAGGTTTTACACTGCTCGTACACAAAAAGAGGATAGGGACGAAAGGTAATCAGCCCGGGTTGACGGTGATGTGACGGGCCGGAGAATTGCAGCCTATAAGGTCTTTCACGCCTTGACGGGATGGTTGTACCAGACGCACCTGTGGACCGATCGGTCATACAGTTCGATAGTCCCCCTCTTTTTGGTTGCTGGTTACTTTCCCCGCCCCTAGGTGCTGCCTCCATTAGAGAATCATTGCAGACGGGTGAGAACTACTCGCCTTGTCGTGCCCGCAGTGAGAAAACCTGTCCCCGCGCTATGTGCCTGCCAATGCACGACCCGTCACCTCCGCGGCTCCCAGCGGGCAGGTCTAGGCGCCGTCTCTCCCTCTCCGAGTGTCTGGCAGCAACCTGCAGTGAAAATCACTCCTTATTAGCGCAGAGAATCCTCCCCTCCGTGGGAGCGATCCCCCCTGGCTTGGTCATGAGCAGCAGACCGTCAGTGGATGATGCTCTCTTGCTTTTTGTAATCCCATTTTTGACGCTAATGGAGGAGATGTTACCCGTGTGATCGAATTAAAGATCCGCAATGGGTACCCCCCCCCCCCACACACACACACGAAATGACATCACGACGTGTTAAACTGTGGCTTGCCTGCGCTTCGACACTCTTTTACTGCTCTATGTCAGCGAGGAGTGGAGAGGAAAAAAAGAGACTGCGTCAAAACTCAATTCTCGCTGATGTCTGGCGGGATTTAATTTTCACGCTCGGCTATAAACAGGCCTTTAGAATGGGGGAAAAAATGTAATTCAAACCTCGTATTGTCAACGCGATTTGCTTCACACCTTCGTTCCCTCAAACGGCAATAAAAGAGGGAGGGAGAGAGAGGGAGAGTCAAAAAAGAAAGACAACAAAATCAAAACTGCCATAATTAAATAATACAGGAGCGAAATTTGATAAAAGTTTCATCACGCCATGCATGCCGTTAATATACAGACAGTCAGTCACACTGATATCAAACCCGAGCTTTCGCTTCCCTCCTCTGACCGGCCTCCCCCTAGAGCCAGCCATATGTACGCGCTATGGTTTGCCAATCGCTTTGCGTGCAAAATGTCGCCATCCCACCGCCAGCACCCCGCGTTTTTCACACGAGACGCATTAGTGTGAAGATGAGGCAAAGAAAGAAAGAAGGAAAAAAAAAACTCTAGATAAAACAGCAAACCATGAAGGTTGACTGTGCAGATTCCGCTGTAGGGCAGCTTGTGATTGTGTATAATATACACCGAGAAAGACTGGAAGTTGTTTACCGTAGAAAATTCACAATCTGTGACCAACAACGCGCACGAGCTACTAATAATTTCCGGCCGCCCATTCATTCATGAAGTGTCAAATTTAAATAGTTGATTATGTTTTCGGAATGAATCATAACTATCCACACCTTGTTCTCTTGCTCTTTCGGTTTGCATGCCGAGATCGACTGTGTACATAAATGCGCTGTCAGCTGAAGTCTTCAACTCGAGATTAGTGAGTAACCGATCATGAACTGAAAGTTTGTTAAATACTTGTGAACATTTACATTGCCTCTGAAATCATTTCATTCATACACAGTCGCACGCACAAAGAACAAGTAAACAGAGCCCAACAAAACGCTTGAGCTTTTATCAAATATTTAAGGTCAATGGAATCACAGGTAGAACTCGGTGGGGTTTTGTTTTGTTGTGGGGTGTTTTTGTTGCAACTGTTTTGGGGGGCTTGTTTTTTTGGTGGATTTCTTGCCAGTTCTTCCTGTTGGTTGCGTAGGATCGACGCACAGACGTCCGGTTGTGGCATTGTTCATCGTGACTGCGTCCCGCAGAGGGGCTGGTTGGGTCGGCTCCAAACCACGGAACGTGGTTACATTTGTGTGTATATATACGGTCCATTGCTCGTGACCCGTGAACAGTTTGAAGCAAAACAATTAACGACTGTGTGTTTTTTTTTCTTACATTTTTATTTGCGCATTCAAAAATTAGTATTCGTTCTACGAAACTCAACATGAGGTTCTTAATTCCATTCATCATAAACAATAAATGTGTAAATCATGAAATAAATAAATTGTAATAAAACACCGATTTTAGTTTAGTGTAAATAGTGTGTTCAACATAAACTCGTGGGATGATTACATATAGACGTTAACAGAGATTCTAGTTTTAAACCAAACTTATAATAATTGTACATTACATGTATAAAGTATGTATACTGAGCAGACACATTTTTTTTTTTACAATAAATGGAGAATCAATCATAAGTTTCTTGTGAAAATTATCAACGGTTGACGCTTTGTTGTTGTTGTAGTTTTTTCCCTTTTTTTCTTCTTCTGCATTCCGTTAAATGACATTGACTCATCTGGCTCTAAATCACGACAACAATCACGGATGCGACACAACTCTTCACAAAAACATCATTATCATCTTCGCCAGGAGAACACAAAATTACAAAGGAGAAAAAGACAAGATAACCGGGGGAAACACAAATCGAAATTGATTTTTGGATTGTTTTCCCCCAAGTAACTTGAGCTCCGTTGTGATAATTTCCAGATCGAGTTGGGATTTTTTTTTCTTTTTCGGCGCGTCCTTTCGGATCAGCTCGGGTTGGTTGGTTGGTTTGTTGGTTGGTTGGTTTGGAAGCTGAAGGGGCCCCGTAGACTTTTGTCTCCACCCGGTCCGGTGATCCGTGATCCGTCTAAACACAATCCAGCAACAACCGGAGGAGCCGGACCGGTAATACGTGGTGTAATACAAACCCCATATCGTCTGGACTGGGATCGTGTTTGGCGCGCGCGTCGATCCGTTTCCGACACGAAGAAGGAACCTTGGCGACTTGAAAAACGGCCCTCAATAAAAACATTTTATTCTATTGAAATACAACCACCCCCCACTTCATCAACCATGTGTGTGATGTTTAAGCCACTTAAATTTAATATCGCCGGTGTTGCATGGTTTCGAACTAAACTTTCTTGGGAAGCTGGAGCACCGTCCTGTTTCCTTTCATGTAAAACCGAGGCCGTGTGTCTGAATCGGCGGCTGCGGCTAATGGCTTGAACGGAGCGATCCAGCCGTAGCCATAACAGCTGATTTGGAAAAGGCCCCACGTTGTGTATAGTCAAAAGGAAAAATCCATGCGTGCATTATTTATGGGTGTCTCATGAACGAAGAGGGTGTAAGTAAATTTTGTAGTCAGTTGAAATATTTGGCCCGTAAACGAAAACGGTGTTGGTTAATTTGTGTAATATGTATTTTTGGTGCTTGATTTTGGTTTCTCAGTCAAATTTAAAAAAAAAATTATATTTATGAACTTTGTTTTTTTTGTCTTTTATCTTTACCAGGTCACACAGCTGAAAATCGACAATAATCCATTCGCCAAAGGTTTCAGGGACCAGGCCACGGGCAAAAGAGAAAAACGGTAAGCTGAGTTTAAAACTAAATTTGAATTTGACATTTTCTTTAGTGAATTCCTATCTGAACGTCAAAAGATAAAGCAGAAATGCAGATGTGGATTTGTAATAGACAGCTGTTGCGACATAGTGTACAAAATTGAAACATTTGAAAATAGAGACAAAGTTAAAAGATGACAGCCTATAATTGATATGATTTCACCTTCCACAGGTCATATTTTTTCTTGGAAAAAATCAGCGTTAAAAAGTTGTTTTTTAAAGGGAGAGAAAGGTTATTGAGAATCCGTGCCGTTTGTTTAACGGTTAGGCCTGGTGGGTAACACGCGTGGGTAAAGAACCCCCGAAGGCGGGGTGTGTGGAGAGAAAGAGGGGCACAAAAGAACATGTTTTTCCCTCAAAATAATAAAATAAAGAGAGACATTTTATGGTTGAGGGACCAAAAGGGCCACGGTTCGTCACGCGTCGCCTACGGTGTACTTTTCTAACTCCACACGTGCCCAAAGAGTAAAAACACATTGAGATTACTGATAATGATATGTATCAGATCTCAGTTTTGTCCGTCTCTATCCCCCGTTTTTTAATCGATTAAGTATTGAATTTGTTTGATGGTCACTAAACATTAATCATGATTTACCTCCCTAGGATAATCATTGTGACTGGCTCTCCTAGTAATGTTAGATTCGCCATATTAGGCAAACTGTTCTGCTTGGCAGCTCATGGAATTGGGGCCCTGCTTTTCGAAACTGATAACTGGTTTCTCGACCCAAATCTATATGTTATTGATTTTCCATGATGAATGTGTGTTTATTTATGACTTCAGTCTAAATTGTGACAACTCGAAACGAACATCGACCGAAAGTTTACTTTCGTTTTTCGATGTTTGTGCTGTACTAACTGTCTATCCATATTGCCACCAGTGCGTGAACTGTCGTGAACTTTTGAACTTCACATTTCTAAGCTTCGCTGAAAACTGTGAAATCGTTTTTGAAAGTATTTTTTCTCGACAGATGTCGAAATTAAGGGCTGTCTTTGCCGTGTTCCATTTATATGTGCGAAAAATTCAAACAGACAGTGACACTCAGGGTTTAGTCGTATGACATTATTGATCTGTAACGATTATTAGAAATAATTATTTCTGTTCATAATTATTTCTCACAATGTTGTTTTCTTTTACAATTTCTATGGTAACATTCTAAATGGTCACATAAGAATTATATATCGTTTACTTTTTTAAAGATTTGAGCACCAGTTTGTATTAACAATGAGGGAAAATTTACTTCCTGTATACAAAAAACTGCTTGTAAAAATGTATTAACTATTATTACTCACTTAAATTCTAATAACAAAATTGACCTTTAACTCGTTGCCCGACTGCTATTTTATCTTGGACTCTTTTGTATGCTGTCTCCTTTCAGGAAATATCCGTCGGCTAACTACGATCTTGACCACAGGGACCCGGATGACGTAGCTAGCGACCCGGAACCAGAGGCTGCCGAAGTCAGCACGACGAATTCCGAGAAGCACGAAGATAAAAGTAAGTGTAGTAGGACATCATGCTGCGGTGAAGGTAGTCCTTATTACTAGAATCAAGTAGTTCGTGAGAGTGTTCAGTGTGTGGTTTTCAAAGCATGTTGGGGCTGTACACCAACTACATGATGGCAATGCGGGAAGCAACCCTTTGACAGTACATGGTGATGCATAATATTAATAATACGTGCAAATAACTGGAGTTGTAGTTTTGCCATTGCACATGCGCAACGTACGGTCTGGCAACACACTTCCTAATGTATTTATCCTTGGAAACCAGCGATGTCTTGTTAGCAATGAGAAAATAGACGGAGCCATATTCCAATTAGTCCGAATTAGATCCAGATTACCCCCGGACCGAATATCCGATTATTTCATATCCGATTATTGAGTAACTGGTTTCGAAAACATCCGACGGGGGAGCCGGCCCCCATTAGACGCGCTAAACCCCATCAGTGATTCACTCATTTACACCTTTCAAGGTCAAGGATCGATTCCACGTACTCGTGTCAGTAGTGTATTGTTTTATGGTGATTGAGTGCCTCATTAAGGAGAGAAGGAGACGGAGATGGTTGTATTTCACGGCGCGGTGGTTCAGAAGTACTTTTACCGACTGGATCAATATATTATCCTTTAAAAAAAAAGAATTCTGGTGTCTGTTTTCACGAGAGATTTCCGAATTTGAGCTGGCATTCTCTGAAATGCCAAGTGCGTCCAGGGCTAGCATAGCAGATTCAATTTCAAAACTATCATTTGCACTGGATTTGCTGACAGATTTGTTATGTTTGCTCGAAAAAAGAGAATGTCCACATTTTCCTGTCTTGGGGCATCGTAATTCACTTGCGTTGTACCCGAACATGAAAACATTGATACGGTTAGGCCATTTCAGCACACTTTTTTTGTACAAGAAGACTACGTTTTGTTAATTACATAAGTCTGTGATCATTTTCTGTTCTAAAATTTATTGGAGAAATAGTTAGTGGCCTGACGTTTCGACATTACATAGTCTTTCTCGAAGGCTGAAGGAGAAATGCTAAAAGAGCCTTCGAGAAAGACTATGCTAGGGTCGAAACATCAGGTCACTAAATTTGTTTGCGGTTATACCATAGGTTCCTTTGGTTGGGAAGCAGTTTGCAACAGCTGATTCTATTTTCTTATTTAATTATCCATACAACTCACGTTCTCTTATCTCTGGGGGAAAACATCAGTTCGACGACGTGGAGCTTCTGTAGCTATTCAGTATTGTTGTTCCAGATAATAATTCGCCAAAAGATATTTTGAGTAATTACCGATGGTACACACACCCTTCCCTTATAAATATTCATTTTTCCAACTCTCTATTTCTTTCCCCAGTTACTTCACACCATGAGCGGGACGTAGCCTCCAGACTAGCCGCCGATCACGACGAGGTGACTGAGATTCTACGCCGTAGGGCCGAACACGAGAGGCGGTCTCATCATGAAACCAAGCTGGAGGATGTGGAGATGCGAGATGTGAGCCGAGAGAAGATGCCTTCCTTAGGGGAGAGGCACCACCATCATCACGAAGACGGCAGCAAATCGGACACTGAGGAACGGACGAGTAGGAAACCGGAGCACAGAGACTCCTCCGACAAGAGTGATTTGTCTCAGAAAAGCAGCAGCGGGTCGCCCGCCTCTGTCATGAACCCGTTCCACGCGGCGGCCACCGGGCACGGCTCGCACCCTCCGGTGGTCACGCCCGTGTACCCGACCCCGCACCCGTTTTTCCTGCACCCTCAGATGGCCCTGCCGGGTAGTGTGGCGAACCTGGGAGCAATGTCGCACATGATTCCTTTTGTACCGCCGTCGTCTGGGTCCTACTCGCCCTCAACTCATCACTGTCTGGACGCTCACTCAGCATTTGCGCTGACCGCTCATCAGAGCCTTCTAGCTTCTCAGTCTGGTCTTGCCGCGTCTGGTTTCGGACTCTACTCAGACCCGTCGGCATTGAGCCAGGCCTATGCAAGCAATGCATGCACCGGTGCAATATTCAGCGGTCATCCGCGCTTCAGGTTTTCGCCGTACGCCTTGCCGGCTACCAGCACAACGATGGTAACCACAGCAAGTCCCCTGGCAAGTACACTGCCCTATGAGAACTCACTCCACTCGTCAAGTTTGCTCGGACACTCGGCGACGTCACCCACGATTAGCGTCACGAAAAACGCCACGAGTCCCGTAGCCTCCGTTGTTAGTTCAGCCGCCAGTGAGCTCCAAAATATTCAAAGAATGGTTAGCGGGCTTGAGAAAGAGCCCAAGTGACGCATGAACATTTAAATGATGTCATCTCATTATTAAAGAATAGATTATCATATGAACTTTTGAAGAAGAAAAAAAAGGTAAATAAAATTCGCACCAAGATATTTAAACGATGAACTTAAAAAGAAGTGGTAACGCCGCCACAAACAATCACTTTATAACGTGTAGATGCTGTCCGAACCGGTATTTTTTCTTAACTTCTGAAATACTTCCCTCTCCATTGTTCATTAAGTAAAATTGATCGTTTTCAAATAATCATTGTTACCGATTGATGCGGGCCAATATTGATCAAAAATACATTTTCAGGAATTTTGATTTCTGTAGCGGTGCTAGATAAACCAATACGTCGACCCATTATTTGTTACCAACAAAGACAAGGCGACCAACCAATGTGTTTCAGGTTTTGTTTCTACTAGCAATCTGTAATTTGTGGTACTTTGTAAGCACTTTATGTTAGGGTTTCATGCGACTCGATTGAAGACACGATCGAGATGCGAGCTTTTTCATGTAGATGTTTGTGACAAAATAACCATCAGCGTAGAAAATCGATTATTGTTATTTTTTAGGTTTAAATCTTCCTCGTTCCCAATTTGTTTTCTCGTCCCCTTACGTTTCAAGCGTTGATTTTGTGTGTGTCGATCCCGTGTTATAGAGGCGACATCAAACCCCAACGTTCACGGGGGTGATTCGTTTCAATTCCGAGAGATCATGTAAAATCGATGGTTGTAGCTGACATTAAGACATTACGAAGGATTGGGGGGGGGGGGGTCCCTGAGATAGAGAGGGAGAGAGAGAGGCTGAGATAAATTTACACAGTCGCCAAATTATCGACATGGGTTGTTACACGATCAGCAAAGCGTATCGAATCGCTACATCCTTTGACTGCCTCGTCAGACTCCGGCTATTTCCTCCAAATACTGGGTCAGCAATCTCTGTCTTGTTTTCTTTTTTTAAGGGTGAGAATCAATATATGGTTGTATTTCATATAATGGGACGAAATGTTTGTTAAACTGGGTGTTGAGAGTGCATTTCAGATAGGTGGTCAGTCTGCTGTACGCAAGCGCACTTAAGTCAAATTTTATCGCCATTAGATTCGTGCCTTTCTAAAAAATGAAAATAAAAATTAAACATTAAAATAGAAATGTGCACCTATCAAGTTTGACGTATACAAATCTCAAAACCACTTACATTCTGAGAGAGAAAATTCTTTATTTAAAAACATTTCTATCAGTAATTTTTAGGTCCAATTTCAATGCGTATACCGTGGTAACAACGATTGGATCTGGCTTTTGAAAAAAATCATAAATGCCCCCACCCTAAGTCCAGCATTTAGGGGAAGTGTTTTGTGGGGATAATGTCTACTGTAGGAGTTTCACAACATCTCAAAATACCTGGGAGTTATGTTGAGAGTCAACCCACTAGCATTTTATAACCAGTGGGGGTATTATTAAGTGCATTCCAGCTGTAGTTGCCGTTTGTGCATATTTGGCCGTTACAGATCAGCATTTTTTCTTTCTAAACACCAGTCTGTGGAAAGAGGTTACGCTCAAACTGACTTTAAAAGTTCCAATACTTCTGAGATTTGCGACTGACTCAAAGTTTGACTTGCAAATCCCAAGTGCTCATTGGTCACATTTGCACATTTAAAATATAACCGACGGCGATATCTCTCTTGTTATTATTATTAATGTTATTATTTCGAGTAGTTGAACAAAATCGGGTATTAACTTTTTTTTTTAATCGAAAAATTTTGCATTATGCTGCCTTGATTGTGCCGAAGTGATAGATTTTAATTTAAACAGCAAAGAAGGACGTTCAGAGTGGACTCGTGTTGATCAAGTGTACATACTTTTAAGCGGTGTCGGATATATTTATGTTTTGTAACATAGAATTCTTGGCAATTTTTTGCAAAGTTAAAAAGAGTTGTTGTACAATAAGGTTATTTATGAAATAGTTCGTAATATATTAATACATTTAATGTTAAAAAAAAAAACTATGTCGTCTGTTCATGACAAAATAAAACTGGGAATTTTTTTTTAAACACACGCACATCAAAACGGATGTGACGTCATCACGGAAAGAGATCATGAACCCAAGGAAAGATCTGGGTCAGAATGATTAATCCAAGCAGAAATGTACGGGTCAAGAGTGGTCCTTACTCCTTCCGGGTCACACTGACAAGTTGTTTGGTCTGGGGTTTATCACTCAATTTGTTTATATAGTTCATCTGTGTGGTATGTATTGTAGATGATCTTAAATGGGTCAAATGACCCAATTTGGCCAGATGATCAGATGCAGGTCTGACTACCAAATTGGGCCAGTTTTTCTCAGTTTTTGGCCAAATATCATATCGGGTTCGATGCCGCAATTGGGTCAGACTCCCTAGTTGGGCCAAGTGCCTTAACAGGGTGGGCCACATGACCGTTGTTAAAACTGGCCACAGATCTGATTGTGTTTACTAGACAGACTGGTGTTGTGATTCTCGAACAAGAACAGAATGATATTAGAATTCAATGCACACTGTGAGACTGCACTATACACACAACAAGGCAATACAGAGTTACGCAGTTTCTACATTCATCAGTATTTTCTTTGTTAATTTGTTCAATATTGTCTCTCTGTGAGACCTCACACTGAGGCCATTGATTAATTTTACTAGTCAGTAAATATGTCCGTTTTAGTGTACATTTTGTACTGTAAAAGACAGAAAAACCCAGAGAAAGCCCCTTTTCCCACGGTGGCAACGAAGGCTTGTTGAACAGAGTTTTAAACCTCATGTGGCGAGTAAACGGAAAAGCCTTAACGGGCAGTGCCAAATGATAAACAAAGTGAAGCTTGGTGTTCTTGTGTCCAGTTATTCCTGTCTCGGAGTGAGATTTGTGCATGATGTGGTTTTTGTGTTGAGGAGATGGTGTGTGTTTTTTTATTTGAACGAATTACAGGTCGGATGTCAGCGCCATCTTTGTCTTGTGTCCTGTGTGCTTTAACAGTCATGAATGCCAGTGATCATTATAGCAAACGGGCAG
>CM021532.1:7781618-7808319 GCA_010994315.2 Pisaster ochraceus
GGGGGGGTGCTTGTTTGTTTTCAATATCTGATTGTGTTCTTCTCTTTCTCTCTCCACCCGTGGAAAACTGGAAGATTGGAAACGGTTTGTTTCACTTCCGTCAGTTTACAAGGAGGTGGTAGACCATAAGGCCAAGTAGCCCGAGTCAACTTTCACCTTTTCCCAAACTATGCGGGGAAACAACTCGTAAATAATTATAGCGTTTTCTATTTTTATTATTCCATTATTTACGAAATGTGTAACAGATGAAATGCCGCTGGCAGTTTTTTTTTATATTTCTGTAATTGTGCGTAGTGGGGTCTATGCCTGTGAATTGAGAAATTAGAGTTAGCTTTTGCAAACTGCTTACAAACCAAAAGGACCTATGGTATAAATCCAAACAATAGCTAGTGGCCTGACGTTTCAGCCCTGTAGTTGAGACCGTGGGGGGGGGGCAGTCATGTTACTCCGAGCATTCTCAGGGCGGGAATAGGCGAAATGAGGGGTAAGTCATGCCGGACGACACATCAAGAAATAAAACTGTACTTCTCGAATATTGTCAGTTTCTTCAAGAATGGGTGAAATGGCCTGAACATTTTGATTAAAATGTGTTATATAGGCCATATACTGTGGCTTTAGAGTCTATATCATACTTTGATAACGGTTCTTATGATGTCATTGCCGAAACGGGCCAGAATGCAGACTTGGATTTTCTGGAAGATAAACTGTATACATATTTTTTTACATCATGTCAGTATTTCAGACATAAATAATTATATAGAGGTATAGGCCCTAGTTAAGTTTAAGACATGAAGTTAACAATTAGCGAGCTTTCAGCCAGATTGAAACCTAACAACTTGTTTTATGCATAATTAAAAATCCAGCTGCTAACCTTCGCGCGCGCGTGCTACTACAAATTTTACATTGAGTACCACATGTGTTTACTGCGTTGCGCGTCATCAGCGCGCGCGCGTAAGCTCGCGCGCCAACACGCGGAACGCGGAACGCGCTTTAGCCAACCGGTCTTAAATATGGTCAATTAAGAAAGTTGGTACAATAAAAAGTCACCTGTGAAAATTGTCAGTTGAATAAGCTACAATGTCTACTTGTTGAGAGGAACAGGGGAACAAAAATTGTTGTGGTATTTTCATCCAGAACGTCGAACTATTCCACGTTTTTATAGCGAGGTGACACGGGTACCGACCGCATCTCTGGCTGCAGCAGACACGAACGGACACTATACGGAAACTTCACTTTTCAGTCAACCCTCAGAAATCTGAGAAACATCTCACTCTCACGCATGAACCGTTTCTCAGCAAATGTTTTTGGTGGAAAAATTATCCAAACCATGTTATTTCGAAGGGAATCCTCTCTCAAATTAGTTTATACTACCAGCAGCTGCAGGTGCTTCTTACAGCGGTAAGTTTTTAGCCGTTAGTTTGGCCCAACCTGCTCCAGCTATGTCTTTGCAGCCGTCAGCCTTAATTTGTTGAGTGTTCGAAACTTTGCATTATGTATTGTTGAAATAAGTTACATGAACAATATCAAATGACAAGGATCTATGTGTGTGGTTTATAAAACAAACTTAGGATGAATTTCATTCATACAATAATGCAGAAATTAATCAACTCGTGAAATATGGACTTTTCCAGTCACTTCTTTATTATATTCTGCTATTTTGTACTCGTAGGCATCCAATATTTGTACAACTACGCGTAAATGTTATCTGCGAAGCGTCCTATAGGACTCCTATATCAATATGAAAGGTAACGGCATGTTCTACCAATCAAATGACAAGGATAAGTGCGGTAATACACATTTAAAAATAATTGGAACACAGCAATTATGTCGACGTCTCAGATGTAAATTTACGACCAAGTCCTGAACCCAAGATGACAAAGTCTGAGACTATAAGGGGGGGGGGTCGAGATTTTGGCTGATCCTTCACTTGAACCGGGCACCGCTTCAACCCAAACCACTGCCTTTGGCTATTCCTTTTCCGCTACTCAATGCCCTTACTGAAAGACATTCGTTTTATTTAGGCTGTTTGCAGATTGTTGAGCTCTGGAACGAAACTGAAGGTAATTGGGAATAATTATGATATTTTTTAAAACAAAATACAATAATAATTACAAGAAAAATCATGGCCAACAAAAAGTGACCTCAACTGTAAATCCGTAGATTATTAAAGATATTTTAAAAAAGCCAAGTGAGGTGAGGCACTGAATGTTACTGGATGCATTTGGAATGACAGGTGAACGTTTATCAATGCCGTTACGAGATTGGAATGTGTACTATTGTCACCGCGTTTTGTGAACTGCCCTACTCAAGAACAAAGAAAGCAGTTGGTTCAGCTCCCCACTGTGCACGTGCATTAGTCTCGGGCTGTACACAACACGAGGTGTTTGTATTACCCAGTCAGTTGTTTGTCCAAATGAACAGTCAGATTTGACAGCGTGTATTGAGACTTTTGGCAGTTTCACCCCGCATTGGAACGGATAAAATGACGGTAACTGACAGTAGCTAGAGCGAGGGATAAACAATATAATTAGTTGAACCGTCCCCTTCTTCACTCAGCCTGGCAGAGACAGTTTGACGTGCTTGCTCACCTGGTGAAACTCGGAGACGACGACCAACCTCCATTGCAAGGGCGACGAGTTCAAACAGAAAAGCTGCTCAGGATTTTACCACAGGTGATTAGCCTAACTATTATAAGACGAAACTTGGAACAAAATGCCGACCGCCTCCTTTGAAATTTATTATAACCCTGAGTAGTATGTTGTTTTCCCTAACCATAACGAATGGAAAACGACGGGAGACATAATCTTTTCCTCGGTCATCAGTCAAACATTAATGCTAAAAACTTAAATTGACGTGGGGTTGTTGATGGTAGTCAAGTGCTCAACCCTATGTAATAATCGCATCTAAAAAGGGGGCGCCAGTTTTAATAAAGCGATGATCTGGAGTATGGAAGGAAGATGTCAATATTAATTTAGTAACATAACAGTTTTATCTATTATTAATAATCTGTTAAAAAGTTATTTAATTTTTTGAATACGCGATGGGTATAGCACTGGCATGTGTCCTATTATAGTGAAACGAATGAGGTTAGGTATAGGCTAGTTATAATGATATAGGCCTACTTATTTTTTCAATAGTTCAGGTCTCAATTCATCCTCTGCAAACTGACGCTCCCAAATCCAAACTATATCCAGGATGTCCGGTTATTGTACTGTAGGCCCAAATAACAATAATTGCTTACTGACTCGCAGGCTAACCAATCTTACAAATCCAAGTTGGAGTGTGCTTGACACTAAAGGGGGCGGGGGCATCTATAAATGAACAAATCCTTTCCATCTGCTCACGGTATAACGCCCTTATAATTTATAGGTACAGTATGGATTTAGTAAACATCGAAACCAAGACTTATTAGCATCACATCTGAGCCCATTTTCATAAAGGTGTTAAGCAAACAAAATACTGCTTAGCAAGTTTACTTTGCTATAATCGTAAAGCAAAATGTCCTGAAGAAAATCCTGGACAAAACCAAACCACTTTTCCTTGTTGTATCTCCAATAGTAGGGCAAATGGAGACAATATTTTGGGGAAATTATGCCTTTGATGCTACAAGCATGGAATTTGTCACACAGTCAGAATATGTCACGAGAAAGACAGTTGGCTATTTAGGGCCGTCGGGGTTTTGTTGATTGGAAAACAAATGATGGTAGAATAATAAGCAATCTTTCAAAATTGTCCAACTGGCTGCCATTGCTTGTTTTTCTCCCCATATATATTTTTTCCCAAGGACAAATTTGTGATGGCCCTAAATAGCCAAATAGCTTTCTCATGGCACACTCTGACTGTGTGCAAAATTCCACGCTGGTATCATCGACGGCACAACCCCGTTATCTACCTGCCGTACTACAACGCGACCACCTAATGAAACAATATTAACTAGAGGTCGGTTGTTTGGTATGTTGAAGATGCTAGGTCCAATCTTTGGCCGATTTGACCCGAAAATTCAGATTACAATTTTAAATGGCAATTGTTTTTGTTAAGATTCGAGAAAGGTATACAAGCTTTCATTTCAGGTACTGCACTAAAAAATCCGCTAATGATTAGAGGTAGTTAATTAAAAGCTAAAAACGAACAATAGTGCTGGATATGGGGTGTGGCGTACCCCCATATTGTGTCTTCATTGTGTGCTTGGAATCTCAGGAATTCTTTGGAGGATTTTACAGGGGGGGGTGTGTCCAAGAGGAAAATAGGCCAAGTGCGTTACAGTATGGGAACATTGGGGGGGGGGTATGTGGGGATACCCTCTTCCCAATATTGGGAATGGTATAAACTTAATTATTGTGTTAGGATCTCGACGTTAAATCACGTCCATCAGCCATGTACAAACAACTGTATGTGCGCTGTCCGTGGCATTATGAGAGTTTTTGCATGTTTCTCGTTTTCAAACAGGCCTGGCATCAGCTGTCAAAACTCGATCAGAGGAAAAAATTCTTTAAAAAAAACAACTTAAATTAAAACTAAAGGAAGGGAATGAATTTACTCTTTTGAAAAAAACCCAAAGGTGCACCGTACCTTTAATGCTCGTTTCCTCGGCAGCCGAAAAGATTGATATATTTTACTTGACAGTCCAAGAAAACCGCAGGGTTTTTTGTTTTCTCAACACACGGATCCGATAGTGCTTCTGCAACCACACTACGAACTCTGCGGTGACGGATTACACCTGAGCTTTATTAAAAGAAAAAAGGGTTACGTTTCCAAGTATTACAAGTGAGGTTTACAGATATACACTGCAATTTGGGGAGCTGCTTGTTGCAAATATATAATGAAAGGTTGGTCTGAAAGGGGGTCACCGCGTTGACCTGAGAAATATTTCCGTCAAATGCCGTCATCTTCGAGCAATTCAAGAGCGCACACCACGGTACTGGTGATTTTTGACAAAAGATTTGCGTTACCGTCTTTGGTGTATAGATGCATTGCACATGACGTCATTGACCGCCATCTTTGATGAAAAACAATGGGAAAAGTGCACACGCGTATACGCGCTGCGCACGACTCTCCCAGCCAATGATAGCCTTTGATCAACGATGGCGGCCAATGCAAGGGGTTTACAGATCATGGTAAAATCAAATAGCACGTGAGAATTTGTACGTCAGTTGTTTATATTTACTTACGTGTTCTTGTTTAGGTGATCAGAATGTTTAAGTTTTTTGTTTTTTGTTTTATGCCGGGAAATTAACAATATATTCACAGTCTAGGGCCAATGCCGATTTAGCGGCTACAGCTTCGACTTGATCAGAATGTTTGGAAGCATAGGCTTCCATTAACAACATCCTTAGCAACAGCCGGAGCCGCAGCCAAGGCTGCCAAATTTCCCACTGCATGATTCTCCGTGTAATAGCACTCTAACAGTTACTGTTAGCAGCCCCACCCTCCCCAGCTTCTGTCTTTCACAACACAACCTTGCACTCGTTTGGGCACCGTAATGATTGCACATTAACGCAATGGTAGTCAAGTTTAGACTGGTGCCGTGTAGCCGGTGGGGCATGTGTTTTCATATTTGCTTTGATTGTGTCCCAACCTCCTCGCCTGTGTAAAAGCATTGTTTCTCCTGGAATGTGATTAAAAGTACATAATCCGCTTACGGACTCTCCGCATACCCAGCTATTATTTTAAGCCTGGCGGTAAATGGTTAAAGGTCGTGTGTTTGATCATAGAGCAAGGCACAGCTCGATGATTTTATAGAACATAACACGTAGATTGTGTCGGGGGGGGGGGCTCGTAGACGACTTTCATTCTGAAAGCTCCCTTTCATTACAAACTTCGATCGGTATCAATGACCTGAGAAATATTGAGTGCCTGCAAAAAAACGTGTCTGCAATCAGACAGTTTCATTTTCGTTTTGCCCAAAAAATAAATAAATATATAAACATACTGCTATGAACTTGCATACAAAATCTCTGACAAAACCTAAACCATTTGGAATTCTTAAAATTCCCGGGTCAGAAATGACCTGTTTTCGGGTTGCCGCGGTTGCCCGACCCATTTCTGGGTCAGTGTGACCCGGAATCTATGTGAAACTCCCAGTCAATAAAGCGACGCAGCATCCGTTTCAAAATCCCATTTTCTAATAAAACCCTTTTTGGGGTGCGCCTGACCCATTTCTGGGTCAGGCTCCTGGGGGCCGGAATCCGCTTCAATTCTGACCCGGCAGTTTTTTGGGTTTTTTTTTTAAGAGTGACAACTTCACAGGCTGGATGTAATGTGTCAAATGAGAACTAAACCAAGGGAATTGTTAATGAGAGATCAAAATCCAATGACTTATCATGATATACCTTCTATACCTCCACGCTTTAACCGTGCCGTCAAATGCTATAACCAGGTCGATGGATTTAACTTGAAACAAGCTACACAGAAATAATCAAATAAACATCGTCAGTCGTTTGCTTATCAGTTGTCATATCATTTGCTATCCGCTCTCTAGCAGCAGGGCTCATTAGGTGCTACGTCGAGGCGCCAGCGTATCGTCGAGGTGTAAATTGCCGGGGTCGTGGTTAAATAAGCGGGCGTCAAGTCATGTTTGTATACGGGCCATCAGCCGTTTTGCACCGTCTAAATGATAGCTTCTTGTCCCGGTTGAGTCCGGGACCGCATTGACTGCTGTGTCCTATTAGCACAGTGTAAACAAACTTTGCCTTATCACTGACGAGAAGCGCTGATGATGGCGGCTGGCAGCGGCTTTTTTTCTTCTCTCGGTTTAAAGTCAACTGAAGAGATAGCTGAGTCTCTCTACTGTCATAAATTAGTTTCCACTTTATGGTTTACTTTGCATAATTTATGAGCGTGAACTTCAGAGCAGTTTGAGGCCCGCGACGGTAGTTTGACTTGAAAATGATAATATTTAATACTCGTGGCCTGTCTTAAATGTTGGTTAGTGCGTAGAGTGACACCCCTTCCCGATTGTTTGCTAATGACTCTCCAGTTCCCGAACACGAGGATGATTAATATTGTTGTTCTGTCGCCATCAGACTTACCGAGATGGCCTCATGAAACAGTCGTGTGACCCTGGTTTGGGCCTCATTTAGTGTCAACAACTTTATTTTAATTTACCGCGACTTAAATATTACTAAAACCAACATGTGAATTATAGTTAAAACATGGCGGTAGACATGTAAATAACTTCTGCGCGGGTGTCTGCTGGCATTACGGTTAGGCCTTACTTGGTTTTATGTACTTGTGAAAATTTGCAATACTCATGAGACCTCGACACGTGGCAGCCTTCTTGTTGGTCGTGCAACCTTTGTGAAGTAGGGATCATGAATACAGTTTGTCAATAGTAAGAAAAGGAACCAGACTGTTTTTCCTCTCAGCCTCAGTTTGTTTACAATTGTTTTGAATGGAAGAATGGAGACTGTCGCACCATGATCAGGCCTAGTTATTGTACTGCAAAGGAACAGTGTATGGGAAGCCTGGCCTACATTTTGGTACAATTACGTCTCGGGCCAAATTGGGTGCCATTTCAGAGTCAGCGCCAACTTTAACAAAACGTGAACACTTATTCAGGGTTAAAATTCTCGACAGTCGAGTTGACAAGCCATCCGAAACGTACCTAGCGGCAGTTCCAAGTAATACGCTACTACCTCCATGCTTGTATATTCGAAACCACGGCTTGAGCTTGGACTTGGGCTCCGTCAGTTTGTTTAGAAAACATGCGCTTCAATCAGGCAGACGGAGCCCACGCCACCCAAGCCGCGCTTTCGAAAAGGGCCAAAGTCACTGATTCACTACGACTTCGTTCCCAAAGGAAGTGCACATTGGTTTAAAATAGGCCTATATATAAATGTTTACCGATTTTTTTACACAACAGTTACATGTATCAAGATAGTCATGGTGCAAACTTCCCTTGCAATATTGTTGCTTGAAATGCTAGGTTTTACGAAATGATTAAAACAATTATAGTTTGGATCTAAAACTCGATGTTTGAAAACAGTGAAAACGCAAGGGGGTTTGTCACTTTTTTTTCTTCGTCTGTCGTGACTCCAATGACAGATTGAGCTTAAACTTGCACATGTTTGTTATTTCATGTTGGGTCACACAAATTGTGGGTGCTGGTCTTTAACCACTGCTGGCCACGTCCCTTTTAGCTGGTCGTAATTCTGCATTATTCCAATGCTGTTTCCGCCCGTCGACTCCTGACAAATCGTCTGCCACTCTGTATTCTTTCAGGTTTGCAATTCCTCACTTTGGCTGCTCACTTGGACTAACTCACGATACGGCACGAGCTATGGAACAAAGGTAAGAACTGTCCCGCACAATCATTGAACTGAATTCATGCAACATTTTGTTGTTATTTGACAGAATTTTTAGAAGGGTTTGATTAATTGTAATCTTTACTTCTTGTGAAGAAGTAAATTATTTTAATTGTCACGTAGCCTAATATGAGACAATGTAACATGTGAGGGCTTGTCACAGTGGCGGATCGATGTGGTGATCCATTTTTTGTAAACCGTGTGTTCTTAAGATTCGAAGCTTGGCAGAGGAACAGGTAACCGTTTTATTTTTTAGAACGATTTCTTCTTCTAGAACCGGGTTTTGGTTCTTTACAACAGCTATTTGTCGGGTTTCGTCTACATGCTTTCGTCAAAACTTCACCAGTGAGAAAAATCATCGAGTTTTGTTTTGTTTTAGCAACAAAAGTCTATCGGATACAGTACGCTTATATAATTATGTTGGCCAGTTTTGCCCAACAAAATGCTTCACGAGTTATTCATATTCACCTGTTGTTTGACTGATCAGACCGTAGAGAAAAGACTTTCCTATGACCAGACCGTGTCTAAACACAGAATGACTCTGGCCTCTGACCGCCGTAAGGTACCGGTATACCGGGGACAGCGTTCTAGCTAGCGGCATTCATACCGATATCCGATCAGACAAGTGCTAAACACCGTTAAACAAGGTGATTCTTTCATAAAACATTACTTTTAGCGCATTACAAGTTGTTGACTCACACACTAAAAGCGCGGTTGCCCTTTTTTTCTTCCCACACTAACTATGCTATAAATCAACATCACCAGAAGTGCGGTATTTAGCATGACGTTAATAACTTGTTACAACCGTGTAGGAAGGAAGCCAACGGTCAAAAAAAAAGAAAGAATTTGAAGCAAGATTGAGTACCCAAACGCGAATAATAACTCTAAATCGTCTCAACGCAACACTGGAACATGTGCACTTAAAGTGGTCATCCGGAAACATTTAGGGGGTGAAAATCCTCCATGTTTAACTTAGTCATGGTATCATTTTTAGGCTGAAGTTCCCCTGCGATTCGATTTAATCTATCAGCGATCTGACTCAAAAAACAAAAAAACAGGGCGCCACCCAGGGGGGTGTTGGTGCACGATGACACAAATTACTTATCTGTAATGAGAATGATTTATCTATCAATATTAGGTCAATTGGATCATACAATTTTTTCATAAATTAGCAAGGTATGATATGAGCTGTCCCTCCTCGATTATTTCATTAAGAAATTTACAACACTATTAATTAGAAAGGGTCACTGAGACTGATTGATTGCGAGGAGTGCCAGAGAAATTGAAAAGCATGTCGCGCCAGGCGTCTGAGCATCCGACGCCCATCACATTGATTTGGGATTTGGACAATTTCTTCTGAAACTATAATGATTCATTACAATATGATTAAAAATGGGGAGTTCCGATTCCAACAAAGTTGCAGGAAGTTTTGAAATAGGCGTATTATGAGCTTGAAAAAGGGTAGTATTGCCATCTGAAAAATTCAGTGGCTATATTTTGATTTCTGTTTGTGTTTCATAACAGTCATCTGATGGAGCGTATGGTTGACTTAGGGTTTTTGCTGCCGCAGATCATGCCCGTAGATCTTGCCCGTATCTTGACCGTAGATCTTGCCCCGTCCTGTCCGTAAATTTTGCCCGTAGATCTTGCCCGTATCTTGCCCTTAGATTTTGCCCGTAGAGCTTGCCCTTATAGATCGTTCCCGCCGAACTCGCCCATAGATCTTGCCCCTATACCTTGCCTGTAGATCTTGCCCGTAGATCTTGCCCGTAGATCTTGCCCGTAGACCTTGTCCGTAGATCTAGCACGTAGATCTTGCCCGTAGACCTTTCCCGTAGACCTTGCCCGTAGATCTTGCCCTTAGATCTTTCTTACATCATTACAGATCTTTTTCTCTGCGTATTGAGAGAGTTGATCTGTTTTTCACCGACAATAATTGGTGGGGGAAAAATAACATGAGTACAAAGTGCAAAACTGATTGGAACTTAGCTAGGATTGTATTCTTTACTTTTCATCTAAGATTCCATAGCCTACTTGCTTTTCCCCCTCTTTTTCTCTTACTGTCCAATGCATTTTTCTCATCAGTTTTATTTATTTGTAGCTATGAGCAACTATTATAGATTCCCTTTTTGGCAATATTGACATAATCAATGTTACAGATTTAACATTTAGAATTCCATATTCAAGAATTTCGATCCAAAGTAAGCCTTAATTATATATATATTTTTAAATTTCTTTGTGCATTTCCAAATATGATAATCAGAAAGGGATAAAAGTGAAAGTGGTGCAAAATAATCAGTAAGAAAAAAAACCTGTTTTAATCTGGGAAGCAATAATTAAATTTGTATCTTTAATGATTTGTCCTAATTTGTTTATGACGATGCCGTTGAATCGCGTCGAAATAATAAACACACAAAAACCTACCGTATTGTTATTCGCTTTTCAATTATCACATTGCGTGACTCTCCAACACAAATATGGCTGGTTTTCGCATCACACTAAAGCTCCCTTCCGTTTCACACACTTTCCATGGTATTTATTTTGTAATTTAGTCCGAGAAATTCACACTGTAATTAAAAAGAAAGGCAAGGCGAGGATTGGTGAAACAATTACGCGAATGTGGATTTCATTCACCAGCGCGTTGGAGCGTTCAACAGACTTGTCACCGAGCCGAGTCGATCGTGTCCGCGGGTGTATCGTGATCCCCTCCCGGGCGTGCTTTTTCGATCACTTTCGGCCGTCTCGGATCTAGAATTTCAGGCGGGAGCCGACGGTGTCTGCACGCTGTCACATGTCGTTGAAGGTCGAGATGTTTTTTTTTTTCATTTCCGAGCCCAAGGCCAAAGGAGAAACTATAATATCATTGCTGTAGTCCTATAACCTAACATCGTCGGGGAGGGAGAAACCCAAGTTATTCCAGTGTGTGTTAAACTCGTCTCGCCGTCAGATGTGCACGAATGTTAAATATATTACCATGGATGTGGAATGCATCTCTTCTTTTCTTGTTTTCATCCTGAAGAGTCTGGACAGGGATACAGAAGAGAAGTTCATCCTGGCTTATATTGCTCTGTACAACCATCCCCCCCCCCCCCCCCCCCCCCCCCCCCCCCCCCCCCCCACCACCACCACCACCACCACCCGCAAAACAGCCGTAAGTCGCCGGTATGCAAAACGGCATTTAGGCCTACGAGCAGAAGATGCACCAACATCATACATCTCACTAAGAAATCCACATACTCTCTGAAGATTGATGATACAGACGAGACTTGACTCAAGTCAAAGAGTCTTTTCTGACTCAATTTTGTACACATGTACATGAAATTACTTCATCGACCTGCTTTCATCCGTGACAACAAAACATGCCTCATTATAGGCCTACTTTGTTTTACCCTTGCACTGATGTGTATTAGGCACGGTATACTCAGTACTTTCCCGAGTTCTATGAAAACATTTCTTTAAATAATATCTATCTGAATGCCATATGTCTAAGTCTTCTTGAACAACTGTTGAAACCGGTGCTGTGGCTGTTCCCAGTATTAACAATGCGTTAAAACTAAAACAAAGTCAAATTGGACACCTGCCGTTGAGACCATCCGTTTCCTTATTCTCATGGCACACTCTAGCCCATGAGAAGAAGAAAAAGCCACATCTCTGTGGGTTGATGACAGAGTACGTACAAACACATGGAGCCTAAGGTGTCTATGTTTATTGTACGGTGACGACCGTCGGTCATGGGACCGAAGCGAGACAAGGGGGTATGTTTACAGCCCGTTTTACGGGGCATGACGACTCGGTGGCCCTGCAAGGCATCAACTCTGTCTTCGGGAACTCACAAGATCGCAGAATTTACATTTAGTCAAGAATTGTCTGCTCTTTCCTATGATAATGTGCATTACTTTCGATATTGTACATCAACAAGAAACTGTCTGAGCTTTTTTTTAATGTGGATTTTTTTTCTCTCGCAAAGTGTCGTATTTGAGAGAAAAAACAAAACAAAAAAACAAACCCAATTGTACTAGATAGGCCTAAAAAAAGTGAATTCAGATTACAATTACGGATATACATTTTCCTAATCAAAACCATTCCTATATTGCAGAAGACAGTACCGTAAATTGTTAATAGTACAGTCACATTTCAACTATAATTTGTACTCAAAATTTAGATTTCAATTCCACAAGGGATACAAAAATTTAGATACTTAAAAAAAAAAAGACTAATACATTTTCCTTAACCTTTTTATTTCAAGAGACAGCCAATTTTCACCGTCTAATCAAGTTATGGCTTACAGGATGACTCCCTGAGATGTTTAGTCAAGGATCCTGTTCGTTCCCGCCCCAGTGTTATTTTGTTGTTACTCGGGATTGACCTCCGCCTTGTCCGTTACGATCGATGACACGGCCACCCGTCAGCAGCAGGGCTTGAGGATTGAAAACCGGCGCCGCCTCGCTGGCGATCGACACGCTAGAAGAGTCCAAACACCCACAGTTGCAAGGGTTTTTTTGATGTACCGTTTACACGCTGTCAAATACGCTGTAATTTGCCCGGTTAAAGCGAATGTCAATTTTCCGCATTGGAATACTTGTAAGTTAAAAAGCTATCGAGAAATTTTTTGAAGATTACCGCCATTCAAATAAAAATAGAAGTTAAATCATACACGCATGTTAGAGATGAATATCGATAATCAATAATCAATAATCAATAATAAGTGTGCACTACTATCGACTCCAGTAAGTAAATGGCTTGCAACTGGCCACTCACAAAATGTAACATCTTCTTAATGGCAAAAAGTAACTCAGTTTCGTGTATTTTGATACGGAACTTACGACAAAATGTTCTACGTAACCGTCCCGTGCTCCAAAATAAATATTACTTGAATGTTAGTCTGTAGCCTTTGTAGGGGTGGGTCGTGGATGTGTGTGTGTGTGGGGGGGGGGGTGCAACAGAAAAGGACAAAAAAAATAACATTCTGAAAGCTTACTTTTATGATAAATGTTGTAGCAGCAGGCCTACTGACATTTTGGAGTACTGTTTTATTAACTTTGAATTACTAGCGTACAATCGAGAGAGAGTATAGACAAATTCATATTTTATCACGAATATAACAAAACGAGAAAGACAAAAGAAATTCCTCGAAAAGTAGCAGCTGATTACCAAATCAATGATGGAAATAAAAATCCCCACGTTAGTTGCACGACAAGTTTACAAAACAAAACGAAACAACACAACCGTGAATAAGAATGACCTTATTCCATAAACCAATAATGACATCATTTAAAGACTATTTTGCAGAGTTCCCTATTATCAATCCATTCATGTACGAGACTTTCAAATCTAGTACTAGTAGGTGGAAATATCGGAGCTGCGTGTGACCAAATACTTGGTCGGCTTTAAAAGAATGGTTCTAGCTTGTTCTGGTTCTGGTTTCTCGGTGTCAAACCAACAATGTTGTGTCTCTAGGCCTGCACCGTCTGAAGTGCTGTCAATTTTTGAGAAATTTAAGTGAAATAATTTCCAGTTTGTCTCTTGAAATTAAAAAGAATTCCCAGATGTGGAAGCAGATCGTTAGTTTACGACTTACGCGATCTGCGATGCTTTTTATACATTCCTTGCATGTCAACTTTTTACCTAAGTGACGTTTTGTCAGGCGCAATTTAGTCTCTTGATGGCTTGGTAAAATAATAAGCATATGAAGTTAATAACAACCGACCTTTATCGTGGTAGAACCGTCGTGTTTCTCTTCCATTCAAATTAATGTCTAAACCGAACTTGAATGGGAAAACAGTCTGGTCCCCTTTTGTTGTGTGTGTGTGTGTGTGTATCACGAGAGTGCGTGTACAATATTGCCAATATGTACACAGGGAATCAAACACAAAATGGCTGCCGTGACAGTTTCTTGTCGAGGTGTGTGGTTTTTTTCCAGTCCCGCGTTGAACCTTCCCTTTAAGCGAGTCTCGGCTTTCCTGACAAACGGCCTCCATTTTTTATTTATGGCTTGCGGAAACAATTGCTTATAGCTTGATAGACGTCATGCGCACAAGGTCTCCTCGCTGGCACTGAGGTGCGATGCATTCTGGGACGGTTGACTACAGGCTTGATACGTCTGAGGTAGCTGACCCTTAGCCGGGCTAACAACTGAGTGTTTACGCGTTTCTGTCATTTTCACGATCTCGAACACTTGGGGGAAAATTAGCGCTGCGTAGTATATACACAGTTTACGGTGTCGCTTCGTTTATCATAGCTGATTACGGAGACTACTTATTGTGGTTGCCACTGTAGTTAATGGCTCGTAATTACAATTTTAAACCCATTCAGCTGGACCTGGCCGCTAAATGGAAATTTGCACAGTATTGTTCAAATGTTCGATTGAAAAAATGTGCGTCAATAAATGAGAACTAATGCCGTGGAAAAAAGACACAACGCGCTAATTTTTCTGGAAGCGCTTTTGTAATAAATACCGCTGTGGCGGTCAATATTGAGTAAATAGCTAGCAGTTTGTTTCAAGACACCATATTTTACTATTGTCAACATGCAGAAGATTTCCACTCTCAGCAAAGTTGTCATCATTTTTGTATATCAAGAAATGTACATCCAACTCTATAATGCTTCACCTGTAAGATTATCGTACACAAAATAGTTTCCACACCTCATTCGACACTTCGACGTTAGTCGACAGAGGGCGCTGCATACATAATAATACAATTCATGACGTCATGAGTGTGTACGTCATGATCACTCAACATATGAATTTCCAGCCTTTAACAGAAATTTTCTCACAGTTATGAATCTTCTCAACAAAAGTTATGCCAAACAATCTTCCACATTTCATTATACACAAATCAGCTAGAATGCAATTCAGCAAGATCACAATATGCGGGACAAAGGGATTTGCAATCACCGATAAAAATTAAAAGTTTCAGCCATCAAGAAGCGTAGTGATTTAAACGTTGATCCTCCAGAGAAATGTCTCTGACTGACAGTTCTATCAACGTCGAGGAAATAGCATGGTTGCCTTATTTCAACTGCAGCAATCAAAATAAGCACGCATATAGGGAACGTGAACCAAATCTCCGACAACCACACAAACCGTTTATAGTCTTCACTGAAAACGTCACCGCCTGTAGTTCGATTAAATTTTCACAGGTTGGCTGTATCAAGAAGAGTTTACTCCTTGCACAAACCAACGGTGGGCTATCCCCCTGTAATGCACACACTCGCCCCACTGTCAAGCGTTGGGGAACATGAAAATCATGATTTTGCGAGGCTGCATGTCTTGCAAGTAGTCGATTGGAATTAATGTCATCCGAGAGTCTTGTTCAAATAAGATGAAAGTAAGAAGTTCCTTAGTAGGGAGCGGAGTGTCGTTTATTTGATCGGTGGTTGAAATGGGGGATATGAAGCCGAGCACCTCCTTATAACCTTTGTGATCTTCATCATCATCATCTTCTTCTTCTCCTTCTTCTTCTTCCTCTTCTTCTTTGTAACTTTGGTAACATAAATCAATCACAATGAAAACTTGGACTAGGCCAAGACGATACAGAAAGACATATTTTGTTTGACAATGCGGGAAGGAGAAACACCAATTGGGAAATCTAGATCAATAAACGGCTGTGAATTGGAATCAGTAATATAAAAGTCGGGACATGAACGAACCGGCTGTGCAAGTTCTTTCTTTCTTTCTTTGAGATCCTCTTCCACCTATATTGATTCACTACCGGATTTCGTAGTGCCAGTGGCTTATGCTCTAGAATCCATTGGATAAAAAGAAACACACGCACCCACATGTTTGTGAATTCCGTAAATCGAAGACTTCTCTTTGTTTTCCATTGTTTAGACTTCGTTTTTTTGTATTTTTTTTTAGCGACGTCCCTATTGGTTTTGTTCAGGAAAGCGAAGCGAGGACGGCCTCGCTCTGTCAAACACCCGTATCCTTTTTGTTAAAGTCCTCGGTTTCAACGGGTAGACACGCTCACACACATCCCACGGAACCGGTATGTTGGGCCCTGGCTATTGTTGTTCTATCCTCATTCCTTTTTCTGATCTCTTGTGGGGTAGCATTGTTCCATTGTTAAAAGTACCCCTTAAGTTGGCCTGTGTAAAGGCACAGCTCTGTGTTGTAGTCACTATGTGGACATTCCTTTGTTCTGTACACTTAAGGAAAATCATTTTCTTCAACACTGTAAATAACACTGTGTGGACATGTGTAGACCACACAGTGTTTCAAGTCCCTACATCATGTGGACCTTTGTTGTTCTCAGGTCCACACTTCGTATGATAGCGTTAAAACACAAATGAAGGATTTGGCACCCTCCGTGTAAAATACACCGATGTACATGAAATCTGTTGCCCACGCACTCTCCAGATTGCTCAGACCTCCACTACGAAGCGGCGGACACCGTTACAAATTGATTATATCGACGTACATGTATTAAGTATAATAACCTGCCACAGCGCGGCCTTGTTGTTTTCTACTCGGCGGTAATAAGTGAACGATGTCCATGGTAGAATATTGTCATCTCTATTATTAGTTTTCTCAGCTCTGGCGTCAATTGTTTTTGTACCGAGCCGAGGCCCGGGAGTCTTGGTGGAGAACATCTTCTTCTTCTTTTTTCTCTTTTTCTTTTTAGGGGTCATTCGTGACGTCGATTGCAGCCGTGACGCTGCAAGACGCCATGCTTTTCATTTCTGGTTTTATGATTATAGTACTAATATATTGGTATCCTAAAATTAAAAATGTCTGATTGATCCATTCATGGCTGGTTGAGGAATGGTGGTGTGCAACAAGAAACAGTACTTCGTTGAATTAAAACAATTGTAGCCACAATTATGTGACCAACCCTGTTGTTGTTGAAGACAGTATACGCACGAGTCTGAGGCCTAAACTCATAGGAAGCACTAGTAAGAATGTATCTTTTACATGTTTTAAATGTGTGTTTTTTCCGACCCGAAGTTTATTTTTAAATAATTACCCAGTCAGTTTCCCTTGTGTGGCATTACTTGATATTTGAAATAGCAAGTCGCACCCCCTTAAGGTGATCCCTTTGCTGCCGATTCTCTTGTTGTATAAACTTGGGTGTGATCCCTGGTTATACGGCAGTTACAGGTTATGGCTGCTGACTGGCACCCCGAACAAAGATATTGACAAAATAGGGAGTCCGCCAACATAAGGCTAGATAGCTCAGTTGGTAGAGCGCCGGAACGTCAATCAGGAGGTCGCGCTCAAGTAACGTTTTCTTTGTTCAACCCCAATTTACAGTTTGTAACATTTTCTTTGTTTGTAAACTTATCTTTTAACATTCTTGTAAACTGATCAGTAACAGTGGCATGTACTTGCATATGCAGATCAGTGAGATCGAACATTCTCTTGCAACGTAACGCCCGAAATTGTTGCCCAGGCAGTCTGTAGGCGGGCACCAGTTCAAAAAAGAAAACACTGATTGGAAATATCTGATGCAAAAACTAATTAAAATTTCGGCAGTTTTGTTTGAAATGGTTCTAGGTGGTGTCATTGGAGGGTACATGTTCATGACATTTTAAAGATGCATGCACCTCTGCTTGTTCTTGGAATAACAATTTGAAATTTGAAATCATGCAAATTTCACAAGCGAAAGGTCTTTCTATAAGGATTTGTTGTTTTTGTAAAATACCATTTTGGGGACAAGTAAACATGAAACTAAATTGATGTTGAGTGAACGGGCTTTTTTCGCTAAAGGGACAGGTTCAGCATTGTTGCCCAGTACACCGCCCCCCCCCCCCCCCCCCTGCGCTAAGACATGCAGAAATCGGTCTGTCATTCATTCATCGCCTTCTCAACACTCACTTGTTTGAATCTACTATTTCTTTCATGGTTTTTTTTTACAAATTGCTTCATATTATATGTCATTGCTGTAGGATTTGTGATGCACTGGATCTCCCGCAGTATACGTTAATGTATCGTATTGTTATGATTATAACTATCATTGGGACTTCTCTCTTACTGATCCACATCGCATCAAAACTGCTAGACCAGAACATGATCTCGAATTACTCGTAAAAAGTCACCTGTTTGTTCGATTGCTTGTTAGGCCCACCGTTGTCGAGTATCGAGTCTATTGTGCGATGCCTTATAAATACTGCGTTATTATTATTGTTTAATATTTATAAACCCTTCTTTTTGTTGTACTGGTGCACGATGTTTTACTCTACGTACACACATGTTACTTCTAGTTCAATTATGCTTAAATCATATAAGTATTTAAATATTGCTTTGATTTGGGTGCAAAAACTACCGTGTATGATCAATGATGTTTGCCTTCCTGGAACCGTTACAAAAAGGTCATCAACTGCGCAAGAGTTTTAGTTCTTAGCCAATCAAAGTGACCCTTGATGCCCGCTCATGCGCAGGAGGTCACAGCCAAACTCGTATCCGTAGTAACCCAGTTGTCTCGAGAGACCGACTAAGTTCTCCGCACGAACTACTGTCAATATGAAGTTACATACAGCGCGTAAGGGAATGGCGGTGTAGGTCATTAGTGAGAGGCGTGTCCAGGATTTGCAAATGGGAGGGGTCGGAAACCGGCAAATATGGTCATAATTGTGTGAGGGCAAAAAATGTGCTTTTTCTTTGGAGATCGTTCCACCCCGAGCATAACAAGCAAATTTTACCTTGAATTAAAGCAATATGCATTCATGTTGTCATTAAGTATATTCTTTGCGCTGTTACGAACGGCTTAACATCTAAAATTACATGTGCAGAAACTGTGAATGGCCGGACTTTTCGACCTCATAATAGTAGAGTTTTTCAAAATTTGACCGTCTGAAAATGCTGTCATTGTTGAAAAACACGTGATTTGGTCTATTATTAATGTGAACTCCAAGACCAAGCGGTGGATGTCGGGCGTACATGACTTAATGATGTTAAAACAAACCGTTAAAATCAGAAGCACAAAACGCAATTAATAATGATCGAAAATAATGTGAACCGTTTTACAATTTTGAGGTTAACTGTTTATAAATCTGATGCCGTAAGCAATCATTATTAAAACTTAAATAACATATTAAATATTGCTATAAAGATATGATAATAGTCTTACGTTTGATTTGTCAAGATGGCATACACATTGACGTGCACATGTCGGACTAAACACAAAAAGGTGTTTTGTTTGTGTTTTCTCAAAAACGCAACCGCTTCATGTGAGGACACTTTCACAGGTCAGATTGTTTCACGGCTGCCGTTTATTGAAAACACAGAGATCTGAAATGAACTTGATTCCCTCGCGAGACCAGTGATGTAACAAACATTTAATGGCTAAGTGAAAGTGTTCGGCTTGTCGTATAGCCTAGGTGATATCAAATCCCCAGTAGCTCTGGGAGATGCATCGAACTATCGCAATAGACAATACCACCAGGGAACTCAATTGAAATTGTGGGTTAACGACACCTTCAGAAAAGCAGCTTTCCACTGCCGCCAAATTCCCTTTTCATTGAGCCTTTTTGACATTCCCTTTCACATCTTGCCATTGTCAGGCCGTCTCCTCGTTGCATCCTCATCCTTCTCTCTTTTCTCCCAGCGTACCTGTCTTCCTCCTTTGAACTCTCCCTAGGACGTAATCTTCCCACTGGCAATTTTCTTCCTTTTCATATGACTTCTAATACCGTCTCCAAAGTACCTGCATGACCCGACGTCCAACAATAGGCTCAGTGATTTTTCCCCTTTATGTTGATGCTTTTTCTTGTCCTTTTTCAAGGCCAGCATATCCTCATTTTCGCTAAAAGATTCCCTTTATTTTGCTTCTGTCCCCTGCTAATAATTAAAACGTTCTCTGAACCACGCACTGGGAATTTAAATCCTTAAAGATGAATTACAGCATCGGTCGTTCCAAGAGGATTGCAACTGCAGATTTTGATGTCAAACTTACTTTATAGCCGGCCTAGCTGATGGCGGCAATTTACCCTTTTTTAACTGGTGTAATTTGCTGCTGCGATGACAAAAGCAGTGTCTACTTATAAAATGTAGTAAATTTATAATCTAAGTGACACCAGATACACCAGAAATGTACATCGTACATTTAAGTTCATTTGTGAGGCATCTAAATAATTACAAATAACTGCAACCGTTGATATGCTTAAGTGCGAATTCTGACCTCCCTGTTCTAACGCAGTGATTGCCGTGTTTTTAAGCCTACCGTAAATGAAAATGGTATCACTACAGATAACCAGATAATCAGAGCACAAAATGATCACCTCAACTTCTCTTCCACCGTAGTCCTGTCTTTGTTTTGTGCTTGTAAAAAAACCCACAATGAACCCCTTAGTAATGCTAGATGTCTGTACGCGTTTCCCATGGAGCTTCCATCTTTGGTTTTACGACCAATCAAATGAACCAAGCCAAGACTGGGACTTATGAATACAGTAAAGACACATGCTGTTTTCAAAACCGCGGCTTTATAGGTCTTCGGCTGCGGCTTAGGCACCGTCCACCTGTTTGAAGTCCCGTGCCGCAAACGTACGTTTCCAAAGTTACTGACGGAGTCTAAGCCGGAGCCTGTAAGCCGAAGTCGTGGTTTCGAAAAGGGACCTAAGAGTGTTATGTGACACAACAGATGACAACAGGGTAAAGGGTACTACTGTCTGTATGATTCAAATGGAACGTTAACATAAAGTTTGACTTAGACCCCAGATAAATGTAAAGTTACAAATATGCTTTAAAGAACTATTGTAAGTACTAAACCACAGTTAAACTTTACAAACTCCTTCTTGAAAAACAAACAAGCAAACAAACCTTGTTTTTACCGCAAGAGCGTCCGCGCTGCTGCGACTCTCACAGATTGTTCCTTAAAAGCTATAGGGAACTCGAACGACGGCCAGAGCATACTGATCGAAACGTCGAGATGTTACACAAAGAGTTATTTTCAAAGCCGCCACCACTCGTGATAACTCGTGTACAGAGAGTTCAAATACCGCGTGACCATATAGACAGAATTACATAATCAAACAAAAGATCAGGTGACGTGCCCTCCTTTGTTTAAACATAAACTTGTTCAAGGAAAAGTCATTAGTGAAACAACATTTGGGGCGATTTAATCAGATATCGCACCTTGTGCTGAATGTGTTCACGACATGTTTCGACTGATAATAAATTTAGGTCCGTCAGCTTTGAGTAAAATTTCAATGGGAAACCACGATCGAATTTTCTTTCTTCTTGAAATTACAAAGAGTGTGATTGTGTTTTACTAATAATAAAAAATCAACGAACAATCATCATATCGGGTGCCCTAAATTAAAACGGTAACTTCGCAGCCCTTCGGTTTGTTTGAGCTGTAGCTGCTGAAAAGATTCTAAACAAGGATAGGGGGAAAAAGTCAATTAAACCCTTCCAAAACGTGGCGTGGTGTTCACGAGCTCACAAGTTAGAAAAGGCTCGGTTTTGACGGATCATGTTTTCGCCAAGTCGAAGGTCGACGGTTTTATTGTTTGGTGTTGACCTTCATTGGTGAGAAACAGAGCGAATGCCGGGGGAGGGCTGGCCATGCTTTGTGTCGGAGTGAGAGCAAGCCTCGATGTCCACAGTCTCGGTTGTGTTTTTCCTTGGTGAGCAGTTCCTCCAACGTGACACATAAAAAAACTAGAGAAAGAAAAAAAAGAGAGAACGAGAGAGAGAGAGAGAGAATATAAAAACACAACGTGCAGGTGGTGGGTATGATAACCAGCCTCCAACCCCGGCTCCCCTCACCTTGTAGTCAGTATCGATGAAATCACACGAGTCTTTTATGCCGGTTCTAGGTTATCGATCCCCAAATCCTTCACAAGGTGGTGTTTCATTATAACTCGGGTCCCGGTTTTTGTTTTACGAGTGTTGCACCGTGTATGGCTGGAAGTGTCATGGTGTCAGGGCTCCACCGATCGGAGGTGTACTGTAATTATAGAAAAATCAGAGCACTGATAAAGAAGCGGAGATGACGGTGGTGCCGCCGGGGGTTGGAAGTTCCTTGTTCTCTATAGTGTCTCTCGCTGGCCGCCGCCGTCACTCAAGAAACCTTGGACCCCGGTGTTTTTTTTTGTTTTTTTTTCAGTTTTTAGGGGAGTTTTTTGTGAAATTAAAAGTTGATGAATGGAGAGTTCGTCTTCGTCACAATGGGGGCTGGGCTGATCGTTTAGCCTTGACCATTTTGCCATTGTCATGCAAATGTTTTAGCCTTGTCGCATGTTATACTGGATGCGTTAAGACTCATGGCGTGTTCATTCGTGGAAAGTTGCTTCAAACTTAATCTACGGAAACCTGACCTTGTTACATATTTTAATTTGAAAAAAAAGGCCAATGAAACAAGCTTTAACAGTTGGACAAAAACATGAGGTCCCTGTGTGAGCCGGCAATCAGTTCAGTTTAGTTTCCGGACCGATTCCATAGGTAAGACACGATACAGAGTTACAAACGCAATCTTAAATCGTGTCCACATTAATTTCACTCCTGTGATACTTCCAAAGAATTTGGGTTTAACATTTTGGTATAAAGTTTTCACATGTTTTCTTCTATTTCCATTGAAGTCAGTATTTTTTCTTTGACAGCATAAAGTGAGATGGTAAATCCGTCAACTCGGTGCAGAGAGGGGAAAGGGTCCACTAAAAACAGGATTTCAACGGGTTCCAAATCAAATTTGGAGATTCTTTGCAGAGACATACGGGTATGTAATAATACAAAATATTTTAGTCTTCACATTCTAATGTGTACCCTGTTAGACTAGTGGTACAACACACGCATAACAAACTGAAACCGCCAGTCTCAGTTAAAACAAGGAGCCAACACTTAATAGTTTAAACTGTGTCAGTTTCGGTCTGAGTCTTGTTGACGGGTTTTGCATTTTCTGCAGTGCTGGACCACAAGCCACTAAACACAGTGGACTATTGAGTTGCATGTACATATAAGTTACGGTAATCCGAGAGGTAATGTTAGATCACAATGAATGTCATTATCTCCGCAAAGATTTTCCGGGTGCACGCATGGGAGTGGACTGGTGCCGTGACGCCCGTATGGTTCCCTATGGTATAGAGGATACACAGTGCTGATTGTGGCCGTCTATTTTGGTGCCTATTTCGTCTCCATGTATCACATGTTTGGTATATTTGTCAACGATAGTTGGTGTGGAATTGGGTGATTGGAGATGTAATTGCAAGACTGTGTTGGGTTTGTGTTCCTGGTTGCATCGTGTAGACAATTGTCGTGTCTGTAGACGAATACCATTTTGTATTACCTTCCCTGCAAAACCACGCGATCGAAATGTAACAAAATGTAGAGTGAATAATTGGCTATAATAGGCTGGCACCTTGCTGTTATGTCATCGCTATGATCAGTGTTGCAAGCAAGGAATCCGACCACGAATGCCGAGGCGTGAAAAGGAGGGCAGTTTGAAACGGACGTGTTGACAACACTTCGCGCCTTACCATAACACAGCACGAGGAAGATGCGACTGCAGGCGTCCATTTTTTGTGTGATGTCACATCGGCTGCGGACCAATCGGTGTCGTTCGGAAGAAGTGGTCCCGCGGTAAACTTCAGAGCGCAGTTTTGTAAGTCGTTTTTACGTTGATGATGTCACGGATACCAAATGGAATGGTATCATAGCACCGGTTACGTAGGGTTTAAGGTTTTGTGTGGTTTAGATGGGCAGCCATGTTTTTACAGATAGATCACCATATAAGTTTAACCCCTGCGTGGAGGAGGTAGTATTGGCTCTCAAAGAAAAATAGTTAAATTAGTACAACTTGGTTTTGCGTGTGCTTCCTTTCTTTGAAACAATGTACCGTTATCACTTTAAGCTATAAGCAACCAGATAGTCAGTATGGATGTTCGATTATTAGGTACCAGTGTCCTTTCTAGTTTTGGAAAGATACTCATATATGTTGAAAAACTGTTTTGTATTTTAATATATCTGAATCCGGTAATCGGCAAATGATAATTGAGGCAAATGCGCCTCAGTGGAACGTGTATGATAGTTGTGATCAACTCATCAAATGTGTGCTCTGTGTGTTTCAAGTAGATGTAGGCTATTGGTGTACTGTACGGGATGGTTTCTCCACATTGAAACCACACTTAGTTATAATTATTTCATCATTCCTGTCTTTGGTTAACCTGTCTGTCTGTGAGTTGTTGTTCCTGTTTATGTTTTATTTGTCTGACCATCGGGCATCTCACCACAAGCCCTGGCTTCTAGAAGATGCCTCCATACGTATTTTGATATCTGTTAATATGTACTGGGTATCATAGCATCTGGGGTTTTATTTACATATGGGTTTATAGTTACTTATAGTTACTGGGTTTATGGTTACTTCTTAAATTCATGTTTTGGTTATGGATTCTAATTCTTCAAGAAGTATGGAAAGAAATGTGCGTTTAAATTGAATTGAATTTTGACTTGAACGTTGCAGGACAGGATGGAAGAAACATTTCTCACAAGCAATATTGTATAAACAAGCGCACTTTGAAAAAAGTGCATCACTCTTGTCTATCACGACCGAGTATGTTCAACCAACCATAGCGGCGACAATGAACGGAAACAGCAAATGTTCGAATAACACATGTATCAAACACATTAACCAAACCATCTGATCGTTTAACCATCCCTTACAAAAATGTTTGCATTTAAATGTACATATATAACATCAATTCATGCCATGTTTCAATACCAGGAGTCAATTTAAAATGGCGCCGCACCATCTGGTCTGTTTCTTTGGGACCTATATCTTTTTAATGGAGACGTTCGGAACATGCGGCACGGAGTGTCTCTCAGCGAGTTTAGCTGTAAAACTTTACCCTAATTCCGACTAAATAGCCGACAATTGTAAGGCGAAGAACATAAACCAGCCGAAGCAATCCAGTACCTCGACCCAGACTGGTTTCCTGCGGATTGCCAACACCTTGGAGACCCTAAGGTCAGGGGTTAGGTAACGTGACAGAAATATTACAAGTGACCCTCGACCCCGTAGCGGGTAGAAGAATTTGGCGGCGCGTCCCCGGGGTGGTTTTAGTCTAGATTTGGCGCGTTCGTGTTGAAACCGTTGTATCCTTTGTTGGTTAAACAGTTTCCCCGATGTATAAATGAAAGATTGGAACACGTGTGAAGGGGGGAACCTACCCTAGGACAACTAAAGAGGCCTCTGGAAGATTGGGTTTAAACAAAATGATTGGCAGTCAACTGGGTAATGATTTAAGGATTTGAAACCGGCCTCCAAGTGGCGCCAATTTAAAGACAAAGTAATGGACTGGTAATTATCTGAACTAAAAAGTTGATTAGTTTCAATCTGAAAGATCACTGAAGTTAATACGGGTACTGATCCTCCAGAGAAATATTTCTTCTGAAATAATGTCGAGGAAATGGCATATGAAGACCCGTAAATCACCCTTGCTTATTTCGATCGCCAGACTCGAAATAACACCAACCTTTTAATTAATTTACATTGTGGCAGGTTAATTTTTGGAAGTCATGTTTATTGAAACTAAAATATGGAAATAAATGTCCACTTCCCTACCTCAATTATGTCACACAAGAATATTGGGTTATAAGCCATAATAAAGATATAGACATAAATAGGGAGACCGTCATCAACAGGCTAAATAGCTCAGTTGGTCGAGCGCCGCGGCACCTTTGTCCGGAGGCCACCGATTCTAAACTCGTTCTGATCGTTTTTTCTTTGTCCATCCCAAAATGCTTGTAAGAAGTATGGCAATAAATGGGTTTTAAAAAGAACGCTGTAATTCACGGAGGATTCTCTGTACGACCGTTAGCAAATCGACCAATGAGCTTACAAAACAACAGACCCGATGCACATGACGACATGTGAGTAGGGCACCCTCGGCTAGAGGTCAAAAGAACGTTGCTCATTGGCCCACCTTGCGCGCTCCGCGTACACAGCTGTGTGTTTTCCCATCGTTTCGTCATCCTTTAACCTCTAAGATGACGTCGTTGTGACGTCAATGCTCAATATCCACTGCCAGCAACCTACATTCCAAAGTCGTCGTCAGAGCATTCAAAAGTCAACTGAAATGTCAATCATTTATACATATTTCCGCTGCTAAATTCATGGTCCTGTGATGGCAGACTTTGGGCGGCAAAATGTTCAGAAATCAGCATCATAGTTTCTACCAGGCCTATATCAAACACAGAATACAAACTAGTTCAGAACACTGCAGTAGTTTTCTTTGAACGGCACAATGACCACCCACATGGAAAATGTATCTTTAAAATAAACTAGACCAAATAAATCCGTATTAAGAAGGGGTGGTCGAAAGTTATGGATTAATGTATTCACCTCACGAGAAACTACTCCGATGCTTGTTCAAATCCGGAGTTGCTTGTGGCAAAACACAGCCTGTGAAAGTTGCCGGGTTTTTTGTTTCAACGCAAAGCATGTAGACGGGGGGGGGGGGGG
>CM021532.1:7808696-7828297 GCA_010994315.2 Pisaster ochraceus
TTTTTTTTTAGAAGACAATTCTAAATTTGAGGTTAACATTTCAGTAGCCAGGGCTCGCAAATAGCGTATATCAAGAGCTACCCGGCATACAAATCGTACGCCATTGAATAAAAAAAAAAGACTTGCAGAATTCATGTTACATAGAATTCTGTGTTGTGACGATTATTAACAACCGCAGCAACTGACCAGAATCTTCGTATACGATGTGAAATTGTTATAGAGTTTCAGGAATCTAGTCCTAGTGCGCCTCAACACTTCAACTTGGTACTCGCGGGTAAACACCCAACACTAAAAGGTTTCCGCAAAGTGTGGGATTAAACCAGTGCCGAAAATACCTTAAAGAGATACCGACGTCGGGAGGGCAAATTTAACGGCTCGGTCTAGAATCCATCCGCTTGAAGGTGATCGCATCATGCTCTAGCCCGATGCCTAGGCGAGAAGAGCTCGGCTTGGTTTAATGTCCTCAGGGACGATGGTATAACCATACAAGCTCTATGGTATAACAAAGCCGTGAAATGCTCGCAGCTTTGATAACTTATTAGATTGGGTGGGTTGATCTTTTACCGGGCAAGAGTCTTTTTTCCCTCTCTCTCTTTCTCTAACTTAGGATGTTAAGATAAAACAAAACCAAAACTGAGAGGCGAGTAGGGTTGTTCTCATTTTAAATAAAATTTGTTTGTAAATCCTACAAAAATAGTGACAAGGTCGACCCAAATGTACACAGATAACCCTATGAAGATAGTGGATATTTACAAACTTTCTCCTGATGTTCGTGTGCACGAAGGTCTATTTTCCCAATGTGATCAAAGAACGGAGTGAATTTGTTTCGGTCTCCATTTTTCTTCCGGAAATGCGAAGCCCAGTTTTCCCGCCTTTTTTAAAGCACAGACGTGATAGCCATCTGGCCTAAAGGTGTGGGTTTAACTTTAGCCGCGTGGTCAATATGCAGATTAGGCTGGCGATGCTCATTGAGCTCCCCGTAAAGATTCGCACAAGAAGTGGGGGACTGAAAACTAATTACTCGTCAGTTGGGTAACTTTGTGATTTAATCAGAACTGGCATCTACTGAAGGTCTAGGCCATGACATGGAAGAGCAATATTGCTATGACCCTTTGTCACTCTGTACAATTATAAACATTAGACAGACAACAAAAGAATGGCATAACTTGAGCTGAAATTAACCCTGGCATTGAGCAAACAGATTCCCAATTATGGACGTACAAATATTATTGTTTACTCAGGACTGACTATATTCAAATCATGTCTGTATTAATATTGTCAATATTGTTCAGAGTGTCTCGTCACTGAGATGCTGTATGCCGTCATTCTCATATAACTCGCCGGGTATAAACATGTGCAGTGAACGTGTGAGGAGCTCGGGCCGGCAGCTGGGACTCAGGTGCCGTTGGTGACGGGTGTTGGGGCGTGGTCCTTACTTCCTCAATTCACTCTGAAGGTCTTGTACACAGTCATTCTGACAATCACTGAAACAATACCAGCATGTGCTTTTTTGGTGTTCCTTCCTCCATAGGCCGTGCTCTAAATCAACAAAACTCACGGCGGTTCTATTTACAGGTCGACCTTCGCCGTCTGATGATGCACGCCTCCCTGTAACAATGGGGTCATTTCCAAGTTGGGGCCCGGCGGTCTTGCAGTGCGATCCCCACACATTTCCGGAGGTAGGACGCTGGCGATCGATACCCACCAACGGGCCCCCATTGAAAAGGAAACCCTTGTCCATTGCTCTCTCCCTCTCACTCATTCTCTCTCCGTCTCTCTTTCTCTCTCTCTCTTATTTCGAGGGATAAGAGAAAAAAAAAACTTTCCGCTCACATGCCATCTCTGCAAGCTAGAGGTGCGAAATCTACTTAGTAGTAGGCCGTGAGACACAGGCCCCCTTTTTTTGCAGCTACTGTGTACCCTGGTATCTCACTGCCGCAGAAGAAGAGATTAATGCGGCCAGTAAGATTTGCATTGGGGATCGTCACCTACGGGCCTGCCCGGGTTTTTCCACGCGCGAAAAGTTCGATCCCCACTCGACTGCCCGACGCCGACGGGGCCGCTCGCCTGCTGGGTTTTCTGATGTTCGCATTCAACGTCGCCAATTCTTCTCCCCCTGATTCTGATGTTTAATTTTGACACCCTTTTTTAGTCTGAGCTCTGCTGGGACTGGGACCTAGAAATAATAGGCCATTGTACGTGATTTTGCGCGGGCCTTTTCATGGACTGACTTAATTTGAGGCGCGAAAATGTCCTGCCATCAGGAGCATTGAGCACAAGCCCCAAGTTTGATGTCTGTCCGTTGGAGACCGTGAAACGACACTGCTGTCTGAAATAGACAACCATCCTCACACTTCTAAAATAAAGCAGTCTCTTCCAACACGCTCATTATATCTCTTATGAAAACGTCAATCCTCCTCCAACTTGGCTCTTAATATAAATTGCAGCTGACGTTTCAGCTTTTGTCCAAATTTCAGTATACGCAAGCAATGACGTGATTTTCTTCAAATGTTCAAATCGATTGTTCCAGTTTTTGTCGTGTACAGTCTGTACCTTTATGCTTTTCGTATTTTGAAAAGGGACGTATCATAGACTCCGTACAACAAAAATGACTTCCTAAATTCTTTCGTGGTCCGCAACAATTTGGATAATCATTCAACGTCAACTCTTTCAAAAAAATGTTTGGGGTCAAATATGGGCCCGATTTCATGAGTTCCTTAAAAGCAGAAATCATTGCTTAACAAACTTGTGCTAAGCAAACATTAGCAAAAAGCCATTAGCAAAATTATACAGATGTGACATGGTGTTTTATCCGGTAACCTACTTCTAGTAAGCAAAATTAATGTGTGCCTTGCTATTTTGTGCTTAAAAAAAGCAGCTGAAATTTACAAATCAAGATAAAGCCCATTTAGCATCTTAAAAGCTTTCAAATCTCAAGTGCAACATTGAAAACACCCCCCCCCCCGCATACACAAACAAATGTTCGTTTGAGATCTTTGAGAAGCAGTGAAGGGCTACAGTTTGAATGAAGCCCAATCAGCAGAATCAATCTGAATGATTATCATCAATCCTGAAAATGTTACTCTTCATTCATTCATCTATGCACTGTTTTTGTTTCGAAAACTGCGACTGAAATTTACTAGGCCTAAGCGCTGATGCAAAGTAAACCCCAGACTCCGCAATATTCGTTCCGTACTATTCAAACATCTTCTTACATAAATCCAGACAGTGTTTCGGAGATACCATTTCTATCTTTTTCTTTCCTCGTTTATACTTGTCTAGCAACTCTGAGTTGCTGTGAACCATTTGAACAGCCTGAAGTTCTTCTTGTAATCCTTCAGTCTGATTCTATTTTCCATTCTTTTCATTGACATCGTTAATATCTGTTCGACTATTACTCACGTGTGCTCCTTATAAAACAAAACAAATCAAAAATATATGAATGCACCAATATATTCATAATCAAAACCAAGAGAGAAAACATCTTTGATTGCAGCCAGACGGTTAACAGATGATCAACCCAAAACTGTCATCTTGTTAACATTTACATAATGTTTTCCCTTGAAGAGAGAGCGATAACATAGGCCTATAAAAAAAGTTCAGAGGAAAAAAAAACTGACGTTGCAATGCGGTTGACACATTTCTAATTTCTGGACCTGCCCCAGTCGCACTTTCCGCGCCATTTTCCGTAAACTCGTGGCGCCATCTCAATTTGTTGGAATTTTGGAGCTTTACATCAACACTCGTTGAATCGACTAAAATGCGATCAGGGGGATCCGAAGGTCAGGTGGGGTTAAACTCTGTCCAAGCGGAGGATTTCAGCTTGACTATAGAGACAACGATGATTGTCAAAGACCCAGTTTCTCCGGACCATGTGGTTGCCTCGTTTACGGTGCCAATACGAATGCCACATGTTGATAGTTTTTTCTTCAGAGGCACGGTCAGAGCGGTAAATTCATATTGCAAGCATTTGCACTCTATCTAAAAGACATACATGTCATGTGAATGTGTACAGCCATGTATGCCATTCGTCTTTCTTTATATGCTGGCCAGACGGAGACAAATTACCGCTAAATTTGGGAAGTTTTTTTTTTCTTCTTCTTGGTCTTTTGGGGGACAAAATAACGACCCGTGCCCTGGTTTAATGTCAACTCACACACTGTCAACATTGTCAATAGCGTTGCCTGGCGTTGCCATTTGTACCGTAGATTGAACCGCACTGTTTAAAACTCAACCGTTTGTTAGTTCTCTTATCCTATGGAGGTCTGTATCATGAAGCACCCCATGTTGTTCTTTTCCTTCCATCAAAGCAACTCAGACCAAAACGAGGCTGGAGGTGCAAATTAGTCTGGTCCGTGTTGGTCGAAGGGATTCAGCGTTCATTGTTTCTTATGAACACGACTTTCAGATGCTGCCAGCGTGTAAAGTGTTTATTAATCTACACAACTAAATTGAGACCTTTCTAAAAGTCCCAAATTTCTGTACGGTTTATTATGATTTTACTATCTATATGAACTATATTGCTTTTTAATCGATTGCCGCGATCAAAATAAGGCCCATTATGCAAAAAATCACTGACAAATCAGAAACCGTTTCTTGTCATTTTCATTGAATGGTTTTTAATTTCAGTTTCATTCTTTGCTGGCTGGTTGTGCGGTGTTTTCGTTGGTAACTATAGAATGTGAATTAATTTACTTAAACAAAGAAAATCGCATTGTCCCTTTAAATATGATATCAGCACACTTTATACGACAGTTCCCCACAAAACATCAACAAACAAGAAAAATAACAATGAAAGATCGCATGATTACCAATGATGGCGTAAAATCAGTTTAAAGGTAGCATCTGCAAATTCTCATACAAATTTTCACATCCCCAACACGCCCCTTCTTTCTGGCATGATGACGTCATCCATGCGCAGTTGCCCCTTGCATGTTATGTTCTTTCTCTTCACACAAATTCACTCAAATGGCCTGGTAACCGCTCGTCCGTGTATGAAAGGTACAGATTTATTGATTGCTATACAAAACAGGGCCTAATTTCATAGAGCTGCTTAAGCAGAAAATATTGCTTAACAATTTGCTGCTAAGCGAATGAGCAGGAAATCAGGCACAAATTGTACGTGTGAAACGATTTTTTGTGTGGGTAAAGACTAGCCTAACAGTTAATATGACAGCAGAAAACCCCACTTTTTATTTTTTCATAGTTCGCAATTTTAGCCTCTCTTCTATAAAACACATGTTTATATCATGCATAAATGGCATTAATTTCGTCAATAAACACTAGCTAATGTTTACTGACAGTTACTGGGAAGGGTTAACGTAGTTTTTCACGTGTGTGTTTTGTTGTTCTCTTGTGTAGACACGATGTGCATGGCGGGGAGAGTTTTTTTATAATCCATCGTTGGTTCTATGTGTTTCTTTGATATTTTATGACACTGTTTCTAAATGACTTTGTATTCCAATGATTTTAAAATGTTCTCTTGAAGTTTCATCTACTGGGGGCTCCAAAATTCAGTGCCCAGCTGATCTGGGTGGGTTACACCGAGTTTGCAGCTCTGAAGGAAAGTTTGTTTTATTGCTTAGTGTTTAACACTTGGATTTTAGTCGAAGAGCCATGGGCATGCGCACGCATTCGGACACTATTAAAACGTGGTCTTGCCAAATCCGTGTATAACCTAGTTTGTGGATTTGTTTTATCTTATTATTTCCAATTTCTTAGGCAGATGATTTTTGACTTGTACTACAAGGCTCGCGTGAGACAACGAAATCCTTTAAAGGTACGTCGCGACAAAATGGCACTTGGTGTTAGGTATTTGTGTGTGGATAATCCTGTTTTGCCCTCGTACGCGAAACAAAGGAGTTATAAATACCTAGACTTGGAGCCAGTCCTTTCATTTTTTTTTTTGACCTTGACGCGTTTGAAAAGACGATGTTGATGGCGTGTTCCTGACAAAATCGCCGAATGGTGTCTTTCCTCTCTTTCATGAAGGCCGAGAAGTTATATCATCCGCAGGGTCGGCACAATCAGCTTTGTTGGCACGTGTCATTTGCATGATACAAAACCCAGGTGAAAATTGGCCGATTTTGACGTTGTCTATTAGCATTTTGTGTGCGTAGCATTTTCTTACAGTTCTCACTTATTTGGTTGCCGATGACGTCACTTTTTTTTAAACTTGACATTGAGGGGACGTTCATCATAATATTTATTTAGTATTATTTGTTTTTAAATTATGTTGACAATGCGATATACAAGCAGATGCCGTCCAGGGAAGGGAAAAGGTAAAACAAAAACTGTCATAAATAAAAAATGTTCTCTCCCAGACACCACTCACTGTTTAAAGCAATATAACGCCTCATAAACTGTATTACTAAAAGTATTTTTCACCCATAAAGTCATCCTTTATCAATCTCTTTAGGGAACAAAAATAATTATGCCAGAAAATCTCCGCTGAACTTGATTTTCCAAAAATTGTTCAAATGCTTGAGGTAATGCCAGCATATATTGCCCTAGCATAATAATGTTCCACACCAACCATTACGAATACCACCCTACGGATATGCATGGACGACCAATTAATGCTCATCAAGAGAAACTCAGCCTCACACACACACAAATGTCCACTGTCAATGTGGATGTTGTTTTGATGAAGATCATGTGACCTTGTCCAGGAGTCTATATTCTGCGAGGCGCCTACACTTAACTGTTTAAAAAATTGATCTGCGGTTTCTGCGTGCTCATGTCTGGTGCGCAGACGTTTTGGGCCGTGGGGCCCACAGCACGCTATGTTACACTTCATATGCCGAGCGTGAAGTCCTCTCGCCGGGGGCGCCCCTAATCGTTATGATTCGCGCCAATTTTTACACGTCACAGGCCGGTGACAATGGCATCTATAGGAGCATAACAAAACAAGAATTACGTACATGTGTATTAGTCTCCTGAATGCCAAGTTGTTTCTATAGTTAGATACGGATCAATATCTAACACGAGGTGATGTTTGTGATGGTGATCAGACAAGAATTCACGCGAGCTTTATACAACATGGAGTAAAAAAGTACACCAGAAGCTCGGTGTCCAAAATATCAAAATGGTCAATACGCCGTAATGAGAAATGCACAAGGACTTTCAAGTCAAACAAAATTAAATATGAAAAACATAAATTAAAAATTAATGGGCCAGGTAGGTTACGAAGAGTTTAAAATGTCACTAACCATGGCGTTTTCTTCCATAGATATACTTGATACTTGTTATAGGCCTAAATGTAAACTGTATAAACCATGTGATGACGTAATTGCTTGTCTGGAATAGACTTGAACTCGAGTCGTTGTTTGTCATATTCCATCTTATCTCTAATGGTTATCCCAACAGCTTCCATTGAGTTTACATACACACCACACGCTATACAGCCAATGGCTTGGTTTCAAGGCTACTAGTGCGCCTCCATCTTTCCCAGAATCAAGATCGATTTGTACTAATAAAATAACCGCTGAAAGGTTTGATCAAAAAAGTACGATTTATGTTTTACAAATTCTGTTGAAACTAGGGAAGAGTACTTTGCCCTCGACTGAGCAAGGTTTTTTTCCATTTAAAGCCCCCCCCCCTTTTTTTGGTTACAATTCAATTCCTTTCTTTCACCCCAAAACAAAGCGCACAACCCAGGCAGGATCAGTTGATTCTGTGTATTTGTGTGTGTGTGGGTGAACATTCAAACCGAGGACTTTAACAATAGGGATCCGGGAAAATGACATATCGGGGCAGTCCTCGTTTTTTTCGTGTACAAAACCAATGGGATGTCCTCGGTTTACACCATTTACAAACATGTGTGTGTGTGGGGGGGGGGTTCCATGCTTGCTTTGATTTTATCAAGTTTATGCGGACATATTTTTTTCCCGGAATTTGGTCACGGTATCAAGTTTATAATAACATTGATTTCACTCCTTCATTTATTTTTTCTTCAACATGTTTTTTTCATCAAAAGCATTAAAGATAAAATATAAATGTTGCCATAAAAATGCATTTTTTATTTTGATAAAATTATTATTACTATGACAATTCATTAATTGGCCTATCTCTATTACGTCGCATCGTTAATTCCGCCCAAACCAAAAAGCTGCAAGCGCCCCGCGATTTAAAAACACAGAGAAATCGAGATTTTTTTCTGCAAAAAGAAGAGGGGGGGAAAGTATGAATAAAAATTGAGATATTTAATAATTAATTTCATCTATATGCGGAACAACAGCTGTGGTTGCCCAACCATGACGCCAGAGAAAATGACATCGATAAGAACAGGTGGCTCAGGGCTGGCAGAGACGGGAGTCAAAAATGCATGCATAATATCACGAGGTGTCAACCCCGTATTAAAAGACCATTATTTTTCCCGCGCTTTTAAATAATGTGTGCCCCTGTCGGATGATATGCTGGAGAGTTGCTTTACAAATTAATCTCCTGGGAGACGTGTTTCATCACTGGATACTTTGGGATTGAAAGTACTCTGGCCTCTCCCAACATTTTTTCTTATTCTTTTTTTAACAGCTTCAGATTAACTTGCCACAGCAAGGTGACAGGAAGTGACAACGCGGTCTCCGTGGTGTGACCGTCACTATAAAAAGTTCCCATGACTGATAAGTTACACGTAACCGTTTAACTGTTACGGAGGGCCATGTATGCAAATTGTGGGGCAGAGCTATTTGTGACCTGTTTAGGAACCCGGTTGTTGTGTGACAACCTAATGTTTGCCTTTTGAGACCCCACGTTTCGTGTTGTATCCGACCACAAAAGTGTGCTGTCAGCGTGTGACCAGAGTGAGGCTTGGAGGATGAAAAATGGTCTGCAGTCTGCAGCCGTTTTATGTTTCCATGCTGTCACCGCTAGCGTGTTCGAGAAACCCAACTAACTTTAGGATTGCGTGAGAACCAAATACATCAAGTTCTCCATTTCTTTGGATTTAATGTTCGAGGTTCCTGGCTTGCCTTTCATTGTAATGTCGTGTAATGTCATGGGTTGACCCATCCATGACAGGGACCCTTCTTGATTGTATACCTTATGAGAAGCTAATTGTCGTATGCAGTCATGGTCCACTACCATTGGCGCTTCTTACCGCGGAATTCTGCGCCTACCGAATCAAGTGCATCACTGAAGGCCCATGACAGTACTATAGGGCCATCAAATTGGGCCATGGTCAAAAATCAACCACGTGCCTATGGGGCCTACAATGTCATACGTTGACATTTTGTTGAAGTGTCGTTGAGGGTGTAGATTGACCTGTTGTGGTCGTGTCTGTCATGCCCTTCCCCATGACATGCCCTTTATGTCATGAGATTGTCATACCCTGTTCGTTGTCATTTTGTACTGACACGCATTGTCATCTGGTTGGTGGTTACGTCATGAAATGTCACACACAATGCTGTCTCATCCGCCGTATCCAACTGTGGCGTTTTACGTTATGTCATGATGGTGATGTCACCGACAACGATCCTGCTGTCGCGCCCTGTCATAACGTGCTGCTACATCCCGCCATAGCAGACAGTGAAATTGTCATACAGTGTCGTCACTGACATCACTCCTTCTGTGTAGGACTCTGTCATTAAGTACAGTCCCATCTCAACTATGTCCAATTGTCGTTCCAGTCATGAAGTGTCATTTGCCAATGATTCCCGCTGCATCAACCCGTTATTTCATCTAGCAATGCCGCACTGTTCTCAGCCAATTTAGACCTCCTCACACTTAGTGCAATACATATAGAATACCCTCCTCCTGTATCTACATTAATTTAATGACAAGCCGAAGTGTACAGGGGCTGGGATGGGAGTCAGAGGCGCATGCACAGGTGTGTAGAGACACTTGCTCATGATTGAGGGAAGATTGTGTTAAAGGTGGATGAGGACTTATGTAGGCTCTCTCTCGAGGAGCTCCATTATGTCAGCTCGAAGCCTCACACTCTTTGTGCGTGTATGTTTCTATATCATGGTAAACATGGGCCGCCTTGAATGGAGCCTACAATTGACGAACCCCAATAAATTTGTCCTTGTTCCTGCGAGGACATTAAGTTGAGATGAGGGATTATGACAGAGACGGTGACCCATTGCAATTGCTCGCCAAGGTTACGGTATTTATTGTGTGAGCTTGCCGTCACTTGGAGTGACTTTACCCGTTAACCACGGTGTGCTCATGCGTGAAATCTATAAACTTACAAATCGAGCCTTTTTTGTTTAAGCACTCCTGAATGCACGATATGACCATTACCCTGTGCTTATATTTTATTTACACAGATCAGGCGCTCTCAATGTACAGACCTTGAGTCAGCTGTACTCTGACGTGCATGTGTGGTATCTACACCGACAAGGGTAAGCGAAAGTCCAATTTGGAACAAATTTCGTTAAGAAAATATGACAGGGCGACAGTGTCCTGAGCCCAGTCAATCTTATGAAAGACCCATCCGGTATGCAAGTTTTGGACCATGCATTAGTTTCACAACTATGTGGCGATGTTTTTCTATTTTACTAGAAAAAGAAAAAAAATTCCAACTCATAACAGTCGAGAGAAAGTTTGTAGCGATTCGGCGCTTTAAAGCCTCAAAACGCCCCTAGCTTTGACGCGGTCAAAACCAAACAACCGTAGCGCCATTGCTATTCAGGCAAGTGCCATTGTGTTTCACACTGTCACACCTCAGCCAAGTTGGCTGGTGCGACCGGCTTAACACGCCGTCTTGCCAGCTTCTCTCCCCATCAGCAAATCTCATCAGAGGTGGGCACCCCGCATCTGAGATCCTTCCCTCGGGGTTCGAACAAGTGTTAGAGAGCAGCCCCCCGGCAACGGGGAAGGCCGGGACTCGGGAGGCCTCACCATGTCACCACCTCTACTTTAATCACTTTCGGGGTCCGGGGGAAAGGGATATACCCCGCGCGTGATTTTCAAATGAGCTTATGCAAAATACATTTTGTGTTGGATGAAGATGGGTTTTGATTTGAGCTGTTGCCCGCGAGCGTTGTCTCTCGCTGACTCCTCTGGGGCCTTTGGTGCGGCTTGCTCATCGTGACACAGTGAGCGACCCTGCGGTTGCGAATTATGAATACTAAAAACTTCACTCTCATAATGCTCTCATACGGTTTTCCCGCCAAAAAAAAGAGAGAGAAAAAAAACCTCGTGCTTATTATGTCTGCTATTGATTTCTTCGCCACTGATGTACCGATGCAAGAATTTTGTCAGAGGGCGTTCATATGGAAATGATTTCTTCGCCCGGGTGATTGTTCTACGATCAGAAATCATTCACTCGGTCGGGCAGCATAATTTAAAGGAAACTTTGTAGCAATTGTGGCGGCAGATTATGGCGTAGGGATCCAGCGTTCCTAATGACCGAGTGGGGAAAAAACGCCGTTAACAGTCGACCGTGAACATTGTGCGTACACGCTGAAGTAATTCCGATTTTTTAATTTAACTATATAACAAAAAATGATTGGGTTTTTTATTTTTTTACTCCGTCTCTCGTTTCTCTTCCGTTCCACTCGTGAATGTGGGAATGCTCACCTGATAAAACTGATTGTGGTTTTAACATCCGTGTCTCTGAAGTGTGTATTGTATTTAGTTAGTGACTGAAGCTACTGCCAGGGTTTCCTGCTCGATTGTCCACACTTTTGGGACTGATCTGGATGGACTGCTTTTTCGGGTAATCTGATACTTGACCAAAACAAAACAATCCCAACCCATGAATGCGTCAACTTGCTCCTGCTCCCACCGGTCTTTGCAAATACGTGATTGATTAGTGGCGCCATTCGAGGGAAAATGGTCTGCGGTGATCCTATTTTCGAGATTCATAATCCAACTTCCAAGTTATTGAAGTACTTTTTTTTAAATCAAAAACAAACGCAACACAATAAAACAAAATGGCTGCACAAAATGATATTGAGACCAATGGGATTCATAGGAAATCAACAGACAAATTATACTACATGAGAATTCGATACACATCTATGAAAATGGCTCATGCCTAATTACAAAATTGAAGGGAAAAAAACCTATAGCCTATATTTGAATAATGAAAAATCTCCTCAAAGCTGGTCAAAAATAGTGCAATAGTACAATTGTTAAATTTGCTAAATCATGATAGGTTGGGGGTTAAGTTAGGTGATTTTGGTTGGTGTGTGTTAGGGCGTGTATGATTTACTCGGAGTAAATTAAACACCCGTCGAACCAAACCATATTTATCGGTCACCGCTTTGCGCACGGCCCCTCCCACACTACATAATAAATACAGTGGTACCCATTTTTCTCAATGGAATACAGCGTTCTGTTCGAACCCTCGGGGGCCTTTTATACATCCTGTGTGCATAGAAACCGGAAATCGAGTTCGATTTTCTCCCCCTAGAAATCCATTGGTAAAAATTGACTTTTGGCAGTGTTTAGTGTCCATGCAATCCGTTCAAATGCTTCAATAGACTTATCACGGCGCAGACTTCTTGGTTTTCTTGCTCTCTCTCTCTGTCCTTTGCTGGCTCAAATTAGTATAGACGAGACTGCATAGGGATAAAATTTGACCCCATTTTCGGGGTGTATTCGTCATTGCTATTGTACACAGTGAACTAGACGAGGATAGTATAGTGCCAGGTCTTGGGTTCATAAGCCCTTTCGAAACCAAGGCTTACAGACTGCGGTTCCGGCTCTAGCACCGTCCAATCCACTGTTTGGATCCCGTTCCGAATGAGCAAGTTTTCCAAATTACTCGTGGTTTCGAAAACGGACATAATATAATCCAATACCATCGCTGCATTTGAGTCTGGATGCTAGACTTCTTATACACATTGCGACAGAAATAAGGGGATTTCCTTTCTAATAGCGATGATTGCTGGCTCTTTCTATCGGTTGGTTTTGGGTGGTTTTGGGTGATTTCGTGTAACTGTCGACCAAAATTGACGTTAATTGTGGCTGATCTTGTCCTCTCCTCAAGTTTTCCTTTCTGGCGTTTAAGTGCCGATTTATCGCTTAAAGGCAAGGTATATTGTTGGTAATTGTCAAAGACCAGTATCCCCACTTTGTGTATCACAACATATGCATAACATAATAAACCCGTAGAAATTTAGGCCCAAATTGGTCATCGAAGTTGCAAGAAAATAATGAAAGAGAAAAACAAAGGGGGAAAACACACCTTTAAGTTACATAGAGTTGTCTGCTTTCAGATGCCTGAGAAAGGCTTTATGTCTGAAGCCTTTCTCGGATTCTGGCAAATTTGTTGGTGAAAAAATATCCCTTTCTCTGAAACTAGATTACCTCAAAGGGTATCGTCCAGTGCTCTTTACCAAGTAAGTTGTCATGCTCATTAACCTGTGGAGTAATTACCCAAAGTACACCCTGCCTTTTAAGCAGATAGAAAAAAAACCACCATAGGCCCATGTATCCTTGAAGTCCAATTCCAATTCCGTAATGACTGTTACTCGATCCCCCCATTTAGTGTCGGTCTGACCTAGGAATATGAATTGACTTAATTACACTAGATCTAGACTAATTTATGGATTTGTTGTAAGGCTCTGACTCCCTCCTGGACACAGAAGAGCGAGATATTTGCCCTAAAGGTGATACGTGGGAGGAAATTCTTCAGTTTTGGGCTTTGTTTTAGTCGCACTCTGTAGAAAAACACTTTATATTCATTGATTCAATTGGTGGCACAGTTGCCAAGTTATAACAATAACATCGGCCTGTTAAAGCTCCTACATTTGGTTTATACAATTGCTTTATACGAAAGGCTAGAATTTTGTTTTCTTCTCTGTTTCCTTTTTCTGTAGTCTTCGGGTCTCGCACTCATTAAATTGGTTCTCACTCATTGCAGTGGTTCTCACCTCCTCCTCGAGTATCTTTCTGTACTCATTACCTATACTTGGGAGTTGGTGTACTCGTACACGTAAACGTAAACATTACTCAACTGCATCTCTACACCAGTCCTAGTATTTGTAAAAAAAATTAGGTAAATGTATTTTTTTATAAACCACAAGGGAAACTGACTGGCACCCGAACAAAGATATTGACAAAATAGGGAGACCGCCAACATAGGGCTAGATAAGCTCAGTTGGTAGAGCGCCGGCACGTGAAACCGGAGGTTGTTGGTTCAAATCCCGCCCAAGTCACTGTGTCTTTGTTCAACCCCAACTCTTGTACATGTCATCCTCACGAGTTTGTATTTCTTGTATGATTCATGCAGGTACAACCATGTTAGTGCTGAAATCTATGTTGGAGCATGTTGGCTCTGACAAGAGCCGTTTGATTTGTTCTCAGACTAAAGTTTTGATTCTGTAAATGCATGGTGTATAAAGTCCAGCTTGTTGCTTTTGTACTTGTCCTTAAACGTGCACACTTGATTGACATACTCCATTGAAACGGAGTTTGACATGACGTGGTAACTTGCGCAAATTATAGTAAATTGTTTGGGTAGATTGTTGATGAAGGGCAGTGATGAATTTGCTCCTAATGTCCCGAATCCATCGTCGTGGATGTTGGATTTCATTGTGTTCCTTGGAATATACTTTTGGGGGAAAGGAGAGGGATGGATACTGGATACGGTTGACTGCTGCACTCAGTTGAATCATTTCGAATGTGTTTTTCATTTGGAGTGTGGTGTCACGGTCCACATGACAAAGTGACAAGTATAGCAGATTGCCGGGTGTGCTTGGAGGATCAATAAGGGTGCGGTGAGAAGGCTTCTGGTCTCGGCAAGTTTTCTTTGGTCCGAGTCTGCTTGGGCATCTTGGAAGTCGGTTTACTTGGTTTCGTTTGGTTTTCTTTTGAGGAGGGGATGGGGGAGTTGGGGTGGGGGTCAGGATGCAGTCAACGTAGACCTAATGTGACAACCTTATAAGCTAATGAAACCCAGCCATTCTATTAGTATTATTATGTAGATGCAAATGTTGTGCAGTTTGTGCTTACGGCTCCTGGGACCAGACTCTGCCTCCATGGTGTCATAGAGCTGCTTAAAAGAGTACGCATTTGCTGAGCTCAATGAAATTCTGCTAAGCAGGAAAAGGTCACCAGTCAAAATACCCTGAAGCAAATTTACTTGTCAAGTTCGCAATGAACCAGTCAGAAGCAACACACGGCTAGGCAAGTTTTATTGGTTCACGTAGGATGACGGTATGGTCTGACTTTTCTTGAGTGTCGTGGAAGTCAGTTTTCTTTTCTTGGAGTGGGGGGGGGGCGGGTTGATGAAGTCTACGTAATGTGACAACCTTAGCTAATTATCCAGCCGTTCTAGGCGGATCATTATAATGCAGTGCAGTGATCAGTTTGTCTGGAAGGCTCTGCTAATTCCACATTAGTTCGATTCAGCTGCTCGGAACGGCGACGTATTGCTGATTCAATTATGTGTCTCCGTAGCCCGTTACCGTGAACGCTTATTTGCTCATCTGTGTGTTACCAACGTGACTTTTGGCGCGCTCGGTCCTCCACCGTCTGCCGTAGGTGTCACGAAGCTCATACACGGGTGACGTCATGGTTTACTCAGTGTCCGCCTCGTGTGCCCCGGCCAGTCATTCCTGGCGTTTGTCTGCCGTTCCCCGTCCGTATTTATTATATATTTTGGGGCGGGAAAAAAATCCGTCAAACATTGACTTTGCGTGGCTTTTCTGTGTGATGCGTGTTCCGTTTGTGACACTGCCGAGGTGAAAATAAAATCGTCTGTTAATTGTTTGCTGTCTGACACTCGCAATCTACCAATCAAATGATCATTTTGTTATCTGTTGACCTTATTATCACTTCTTCGCACATTTCGTAATCACATCATTCTGAAAAAATGATATAAGAAATGATAGCACAAGCGCCTCAAATGAATTATAGGTAAACACAATTGTTAACAGTTTACAAACCGAGTAGTTGATTACTTAATCAATCAATCAATCAATCAATTCAATTAATTAATCAATAAATCAAACAATCAATCGATACATACAGCAAATATAAATTTATTTATATCACTCTACATTTATTTGTACTAAATCGTGATATGCCTGAATAAAGCATTATTATTATTATTAAGTATTGTTATGAATTGATCAATCAATCAATCAATCAAATTGGCTCAGTGGTTTTTCCCCTGCCTTCCACCTTTCTGTGGACTCCGGTTCGAATCTCACCTCAGACCTGGAGCCTTGCATATGGATTGGGTTTTCAGTCTCTACCTGACTGCATTGGTTTTTCCTACTGGGGTTTCAACACCGCAAACTGGGCATTTCTTATCGTGTCTTAATTACTATTCTGTTATTTGCGCTTGAAGTGCTGTATGGGTATGTCATGAAATAAAATAAACAAATAAATAAACCAATCAATCAATCAATTCTAAATATTTATGTGAACGTATTATGTTAATTGTCTGCTTTGGGAAATTAATTTCTGTTCTCTAGTTTTCAATAAGCACAACATACAACCAGCAGTGTGACAAATTTTCCCTCAAATTAGGCTGTCACGTTTTGGTGAAAAACCGATGTTGGACAAAAAGTTTAGTTTTCTCAGGGATTTTTTGCATGTTTACATCAGGCTTGTTTTGTTTGCGGCAATCAAAATAGGCATCTATATCCATGCCGGGTTTTCCAATGCTATTTTCCCATCTCTGACAGTGTTTTTCAGACATAACTATTGCTTCTAAGCTTTGGTACTGACAAAGTCTATACTAAGGGAGCTTTCAGATTGCAACTAATCATGTTCGTTTTGACAAAACAAGTAACTTAATATTTTTTGTGAGCGCGTGTTGACCTAACTATAACTCAAGATTTGAACCACGTATTAATGGAATCCTTAGACAGTCTTCCAATGCATGGAATCCAGTCGTAAAGCGTTATGTGGAAACTGATTGTGCATCTGCATGGCTCTCAGACGCACTGCCATGTATGGATATAGTCGCCATGCTAAACATTTGCATCCAATTCTCTTTGTTTGAATAATGTGGTTTGTTACTTGAGAAAAAAGTAGTAATAAATCAGCAGACTGTGCAACTAACTTTCTTGTTCCCCGCATTGCCAACAAAACTTGGCCTTTTTGGGTTTGCGCCATAAATCTCACCTACGGGTGAAACAAGAAACTACCGGATGACAAACAACAACACAAAAACCATCATGCTCGATGGTCCATGACTTAATCGGGATACCACCATAGACTGGAAATCACTGCCGTGTGTTGGTCCAGCAGTGTACACGAACAGTCATAGAAAGGAGGTAGATGGAGAGAAGGGGAAAAAATCCCCGTTGTGTTTGTCCAAATAACCATAATTAACCTGAGATTGAAGTATTTATAAGATTACATTGAACCAATAACAGTTTTAACTGGCGACCGCGAGCCAGCGTAATACCAACTCCCTGCTTCTCGTCCTCTTGGCGCGCCTGCCAAATGAAACAAAAAACGCGCGCTGATCCAGCTTCCCGGGCCCCAGGATTTACGCTCCACTTGGCGGGAATTCTGTTGCTAAGTGCTACAATTTGGGTCCGGTGTTAATGACTTAGCAGACGATCAGCCTGGTGGGATGTCTGCCGTCTAGCCGCGTATTATTCTTGGGTTTACTGTAACGAGAATGGGAATCCGAACGTACACTCGCGCAGAGCCCCTCGCTCATGTAATAGAATGACTGACTATTTGCTTTACCAAATTAAATGAAGCTGCTGCCGTATGTGACGTCACGACAGGCCGACTGCGTGCATGCGAGGGAGTTGGGTGCTGGCCGCATCCGATTGTACGATGGATAGTCATGTGTTTATAAAGCGGAATAATGTATGCTTCACTTTATCCTAATTTCATCACAAGGAATGAGATTTGATCTCTAAGTTTCATAGAAGATGACCTCGATTTTTTTTATCAATCCAATAGAATAATCATTTTACTATTTAAAGACAACATGCCGTCTAGTGGTGATAATGTCCTTTTTTATTTGATGCAACTAACTATAGTTAATAGCACTGATACTAATCATCCATCAAAATTATTGAGTGTTTTTATTGAGTGACTTTGTAATTTTAATGATTTTATTCTAATATTACCATTGTCTCAATTTAGAATTGGCGACAGGCGACAATGTTTTTAATAAACCAGTGTATAATAACTGACTGAAAATCAAGGAGACAAAATGATGTTTAATGAGTCTGACCTTATTATTATTTCTAATTGCGGGTCAGACAGAACAAACAAACTCCATTACTGGTTACATAGGGGGAAAAACATCCACGCATGTAAACGGTTTGGGTGTCATATTAATACTTCACATTAATGTGTTAGAATTGGGCCCAATTTCGTAGAGCTGCTTAAGCACAAATTCAGGGAAGCACAATAACATTATGTTTTTACCAGATTAAGGCTACCAGACCAAATGCCATGTCGCGGCACCTTCTATGACCAGTAATCCTGCTCATTTTTGCTAAGCAGGCCCTCTGAAAATGGGCCTTGATTGTAAGCACAATCAATGAATGCTCCTTCCTCGTAATATTGGCGGCAAACTGATGAGTTGGTTGAAGATTGATGCGTCATTTCTGGTCCTTTGAGGTTTGACTGATCGATTTAAAAAAAAAAAATTATGTGTGTGTGAGGTTTTGGGTTTTTTCCCTGACTTCTATCTTTGGTTCTGCTAAATGAATATGTATATCGTGGAGAAAGGAATTAATGAAGTCTGTGCTGGTTTTCAATTTTGTGTGAACAAAGAGATTAATTAACTGCATAGGCCCCTATTACCGCTATGGTTGGCACAGGTTTTTGGATGTTGCTGTGGTTTATTTCTGAATGTTTTGTAAATGAAGTGTCCAGGTGTGAGTGTGCTCAGGCGAAGTCTATTAGCGATCATGGAGAGAGTTAACACTTGGGGGCGCTTGGTATTGTCGTGATATGATGAAACGATGACATCATTGCCATAAATTAGTCTACAGTGTACATTACCGTTATTGTGTTTGCACTTTCAAAGAAAGAAAACAAACATGTATCTTTAAGAAGAGATAGGGTTGTTTTAAACCGCCACCCCAAAGAACGAATAAACAAATAAACAAACCCTGGAGTTTTTAGAGCGGTGCTTCAGGGTCCATCCATAACAACATTTCTAAATACAATTTGTACCCTTTTTTCCCCTTTCAAAAGTTGACCATGGGGTTGTTTTGATCATCGTCTGCCGGACATACTCAATTTGGTTCCATATGCGAAATAATAAATGTATAACATACAGCCGGCTGGGTCGTATCCAAAACCCAGATACCGTGTGATGAAATTAATTAGATATTCATAATCTCATTATCTCTCAATTACTTTTGATTTCATTTGGGTTATTTTATTTTATATTTTTTTTTTGGGGGGGGCAGGCTGTTGATCGGAAACGAGTCATTGTTGTTTGGATTATTATTTATTATTTACCCACAGTAGAGTCATTACCAACAACCTTCTCTACAAACCCGCTATAATTCCCGCGGTCTTCGGTCGCCTCAAGCTATCATGGGACTGTCTCGTCCTGCCGTAGGTCTGTTTCTTCCGGTGCAGGGGTGATGCAAAGGGGTGGGGGTCAATGGTCACCCAGGGCACGGAAAACGAAAGTGCCAATGTCTGGAGGACCACCATTTAAAGCTTAAAGGAGACGGATAAAGCGAAGTCTTTTAATCAAATACTTT
>CM021532.1:7833894-7845304 GCA_010994315.2 Pisaster ochraceus
CTTTTTTTTAGTGAAAAGTAGATATTTCTTTCGTAAAATGTTAACATCTTGTGATAAAAAAATCCAAAATTTAAGGTCAACACTTTTAACTCGAAATATATTGAACTTTAGGTAGGCTTTAACAGTTTTTAAAGTCTGACCTATTAAAAAAAACCGTTGACACTTAACACATCTTTGTTAACTTAACCCTTTTTACGAGTGTATTTTCCCTCTAACCTAACCAAGTTATCCATGTAGAAAACAACCCTGAAATCTCTCTCCTTTCTCCGTCCTCTTTCTTTTTTCTTCTCTTTTTCATTCTCACCGGGCAGCAAGGCTCCAAGAGGCTGGCGCTCTCTTCACACAGACCTGTCCTTTTCTCAACATAGAGGGAGCCACCTCCAATTCTCAAACTCCCTCTGTCTTGGTGTAGTTGAAATGAGGCCGTTGTTCCCAGTCCCAGTTTTTTCTTAGTCCACCGTGATTTATATCTCTTACTCTTGTTCGCATTAGCGGTAACCGTCCCCAGGGGGCACCGGTGCAAGTTCGCCCCTATTTTCCCGACTTAAAGATATTACACGCACTCGAAAATTAACCTCATTTGGGGGTGACTTTCTCATTCAAAACACCCCTCGTGTATGTATAAGGAATATTAATTATAATGCCACGGAGTTTTGCTGGTATTCTGCTGCCGGATACCATGTCACTTGCTTGAAACTATTAGCTGATTGCACAACCTTAAAAGGTCATTCGTTTACACGTTAAAAAATGTATAAACAAGGCGTGAGTACACACGTTTGTTTGGGGTTTTTTTTCTTTCTTTTTTTTCTCGAAAACAAGGCACGAATATGCAAATCTCCTAACATTTTACCGAGGCGTAGCCTAGCCTAGAAATTTGTAGGTGCATTTTTGTCTTTCATAACCGTAACCGGCGGTGTGGTCCTCCTTGAAGGATAAATTCTACGTGATAATCAAGTCAAGTGTCGATTTACAATTCTGTTCAAATGTTTGACTGAGATTCTCCGAAGATGACTTCATTTTTTGGGGTCATGATTTGAACCCGTTTATAGTGGGAATATTTGCCGGTGCATTCTGAAGTCATTCCGCGCATTTTTTTTACTACACAAGATAAAGTGTCTGGTGGTGTCCATGATGGTTCAGCTTTATCAAGAGTGTTATCCGGTCACGATCCAACCCGAGCAGTAATTTCTTGTGAGTTGTTGACGGTTATTGACGAGCGGTCTCGGCACTCCTTTTTTCGATTCCGTCAGTATCCCACGTAAAGAACTTCATTAGGCCTCATTAAAGAACAATTCGCACGCCTCGAAAAAATCTTGGAGACAAAGTTTAAAGTGTCATTTTTAAAATAATGTATGGAATTAAAGTTCCCAACGACCTTACTTGAAGGTATCGAATCTTTAAGTGAAGCTAACAGCATGCGGCGTTTCACTTTTGTTTAAATCAACAAAAATGTCAACTTTGATGCTTTTATTTCTTCTATAATAACTATAATTTATATTCAACTCAGAAAGGAGCATTATCAATCAAATTTTCAAACAGTGTTCCTACCTGTTATGAAAAAAATGAGCTGTGGTTTACTTTTTACGAATCCATCGTGCCATCTTTAAAAACCAAAAACGAAGGGTTAAAAAAAAGGGAGAGCAGAGGCGTCGACCGCGACATCGGCCGTGCGGTGACGGAGCAAGACGGTTAGCACCACAGGTGTAGCCCGCTGCCAATTTACGATAAGTTACCGGTGTTCGGGGCACAGTAACGATGCCTCGTGGACTGGTTTCCACTTCTTTCCTATTTTCGTCGCAGTTCCCCGGAGTCCCATAAATGATTTTTTTTACTTGCAGAGGGGAGAGAAGGGAAAGAAAGCCCCTATGCGTGATGGTATCTTGCGAAAGTGCAATATCGTATGATGGCGTTTCGGCTTCACAGCGGCGCCATGTGCTATTCAATCCATTGATTGATATTAAAACCATAAAGTGAACGCCATTTTTATGAGTTATATTTAATATATTTTAATTCTGTGGTTGATTAAATCTGGCTTGTACTTATGAGTGCGGCAAGGGGGACTGACAACTTCACATCTTCCTCAGTTGTGGTTTTGGTAGGGGGGGAGATAAATCTGAAAAGATATAACTGACTCATAATGTTGAGAACCATTAGAAATTTAAAGATTTGTAGTTAACGTTTTATGTTTTGTACCACTTAAACGATGCCACTGTACCATAATGATAGCCCATAGTTAGCATGTGCGTCCCGCTACGTTATGATACAGCATCTATGAAAATGATTCAGTGATTTTGTTAACATGACGTCATGACTGTGTCATTGCAACAATGGAAACTGCGGTTGCTGTTTGGGAGGGGGTCTCTAGTGGCAATGTAGCCACTTTTTTTTGTTGATCCAGAAGTTGTAGGTCGAACATGAACTAGTGCAAATTTAATACACCAAACAACATCCAGAGCAATTGATGAACATGTTTAAGGGATTGACGGGGCGACCGGGTTTGGGGTCATCACGCTCCCCGGAATGCGGTCGACACGCCGGCTACGACCGGCGTGGGAATTCGCAGGGAGAGAGAGAAGTCGCCCCGGCCCGGCCGGTTTAGTGATAGTATAGCTGTAGCTGCCGTGATGATTCGTGGGGTCGCAAAACCGAAGTGAAAACCGCTCGAGAAAATACGTGTTAGGCTTTCCACCTGGTGTGTGACCGGGGATGAGGGATGGCGATGACGTAAGATGATACTTTGAGGGTAGGGGATTCCCCCGGGTGGACCAGAAGATCCGCTATCTTGTGTCTGGTATGCTGAGGTGCCATTGCCAATCAGTGATAAACGATACCAGGTTGAATGATCTGTGCTCTTTCCGTATAGATCCCTTAAATCAGTTGTGTACGTCTAGGAACCAGACTCCATTGTAACCTGTTTACGTATACATGAATATAAGAAAGGGCGGTTATCATTAGTGTTCATTTATTCCTTACTGTATAGTGTATTGTTTAATTTAATACCTAGCCCTAACCTCATATGATAATGTGTAAACTACGCTTGCTACCATGGGTTGACAAAATAACCGGATTTTGATGAAGAATTTTAAGTTTTATGACATATTAATGAGATATAAGAATATCATCCTATGACGTGCATTAAAAGAAGTACTTTTTTCTTCTAAAAAAAAATAATAACATCTATTACAGTCATTCCATTCTTGACAGTCATGCGAAACAAAATATCCGTCATAAATCTGTTTCATTTTCGAAGTGTGTACGATTTCGAAAAATACGCGGTCGGTGTAACGTGGTATCAACATCTTTCCACTGAGTCTTTTCTTTCCGTGGACCCTGGTTCAAATCCAACCTCAGGCAAGATCCTTCCTTGCGGTTGGGGATTTTTTTTTCATTCCCTGCCCGAATCCACGTAGATCCCTGTGGCCATGAGGAAAGCCGTCACCAAAGAGGCAAGGCCGTTTTCATGTTTGCAAATGCCACTTCCGTTCAACTGTACTGAAGTCTTCAGTGAGAATATTTTAAAGGGGCAACGAGGCCGAAGAACATGGGCAGAATAGACCACGGCAACTCATGGCCTCCATATTTGAGGCCTTAATAAGTATAACCCCTTGTGGGATATTTCCCAATGGAGACACTTTTTAAAATCTAAGACAAACAATTTCTCTGTAGAATGGCCCCACCCAACCCACATTCCCGCAGCCTATTCGTGTTACATTTTAAACACCAGCGTGAAAAAAAAAACATCATCGTAAAAGAAGGGGTGGAATTTAAAATGCGCCATCGAATCAAGTATACCCAACAACTGAAACATTACTGGCTTCGAAAAAAATAATAGAAACGCGTGTGAAACTGTGCGCAGTGTAGCACTATTTTGTGAACATTATTGTTTTGTAACTTGCCAGCGCACCGGCGCCAGAAATACAAATGCCGGGTCCGATCCTATTCACTGAACGCCAAATATTTCACACTTGACAATAAACAAGTCTAAATATAATAGTGTGGAATGTTGGGAAAATAATCACGCCATTGTGACGAGCCCCAAGATAACAATGGTGGCGGTATCTCTTCTGTTGTTGGCCGACAGCAATACATTATGTGTGTTGCCAACTCTTTCTGTGTTGCCAAAACAAGAAACGATGAACGTATATGAAGATTATGAAATATATTTGAAGGTAATTTCAGTTGGAAGTAGTCCATAGTTGTCCGCGCTACCCTTGTATTTGTTGGTGTTCATTTATTTATTTACTTGTTTATTTATTTATTGTAATTCTTTAGACAATATATTATTTGGCCAGAGGATCTACAGGGAATGGCAATCGTATAAAAAAAAACTGTCCTCAAAAATGATGAGCCCTCCCAGACCCCCCTTCAGAATTCCTTACAAAATCGTTTTAAGCAAAATCAAATTGAATTTGTTTCAAAGTATAACTGCTTGTTGTTTCAAAAATGTATTGGCATCTTTCAATCTGACAGCTTAGTTTTTAGCAAGTCGTGGCAGGGTGGTCTTTGGCATCAAACTCAAGCTCTGATGGCTGAGTAATCAGAGTGGGGGTTCGAATCCCGGTTGTGACACTTGGGCAAGACTCTCTTCTCTGTATAATAGCTTTTTTAAATGAGTGGTTTTTCGTTTTAGAAGTAAGGAAAGTGGGGTTTTTGCCGATAGATCCAATCATAGAGAAAGTCATTTGTGCTTTCTAGCTTATCTGTAAGTTTTCATGTTTAGGTTCAAGGCGTCTTGCCACAAGCCAAGGCTTCTTGAAGATGCCTCAGTACCAACATTTGTTTGGATTCTTACATCTTGTTCATAATGCATTCTTCATGTATTTTCTGTTTGATTCACTTTCTCATTTGGGATGGAAATTGAATGCTGTACCATCCATTTTCACCTTTGATCAATCATCTTTCTAACCCGTCAAATCAATTGTCCCGCAACCGGCAAATCTGGTTCTTTAATAGACTGTGTTGTCTGAATTCAATGGCAAGTCAGTTCATGGCTACTGTTTTGTGCACAGAGCTAGTTTATTTGCTCCGTGGCTGTGGATTGCACTAATTACGCTATTTATTCATTTCATTAACCCACTTTCGTTGCTTGCTGCATGCAGACTCTTATATCTACAACTCTATCTCTCTCTCTCTCTCTCTCTCTCTTTCTCTCGATCTCGATGTCCTGGAGAAGTCAACAATTACATATTCAGTGTTTGTTTCTCTGTCGAGAGACCGCTGTGCATCATACCTCTTACGGTGAACCCTCAAGGATCCACTAGGCCCTGCCGACCAACAAGCAGCCATGTTGATTCAAGACCAATCTGCATTGCAGTCACATAGTGCCGACACACTCCGTGCGCAAATGGGCGAGTATAGCAGGTTCTTACACGAAGATAGGGGAAGCGATACCGAAAGGGGGGTCTGGTAGCTAATGTGCTCTAAAGCAAGCTGCAGAAAGTAGCCCCCCCCCCCCTTCTCCTCTCCTCTCCCTCTCGTAAGGCGATCATTCATTTGCAGACATCGCTCAAGAGTTACAGTCGAGTTGACATTCCATCTTGCCCATCTTTGTCCGGCCGACTAGGAGCGTGTCATTGCCTTCCCCCTACTTGACCGGCCTCGGTCGTTGTATACACACCGGCAAAACCAAATAGGGCAATCGCTGCTTCAAGGAGTGGGGCGACCGGCCCGACCACGCGGCTGTGGTTAGTGAGGTAGAGACTCAACGATGATGGGGCGGTTCGAGCCTCGTCTATCCGTGAAAATAAAAACACCGGTGAAGAAGGAGGGGGAAAGAGAAACCTCATCAGCACAAAGTCATCGGCCTATTTACTTTGCTCACGGAAATACCTCCCACGCATTTTGTGGCAGGGGGGCCGACGCGACGGGGTTGGCGGCGGCGTACAGCACCGGGCTGCCTGCTTTGGTGTGCGTGATCACGCTGTCGTGGAACACTCTAGCCCGGTAGATAGGTCTCTCGACAACCGCTCGCTAAGTTGTAGCGTGGATAACGCGATCTTTTCGAGTGTCTCTCGAAAATATTGACTTGGTCACAAGCGCCCTTCAGGGTTATTAAGACGAGCCCGTTTCAGGCGTGTGCACAAATACCGCAGCGGCTGAACGAGCGAGCGATGGGTCGCTCCTTCGTCCTTTTCCCGGACGCCAAAGTAGGGGGTTGAATTGCCGCGAGACGTGCATGAGTGCTGCGCCTCTCTTTTTTCTCTCTCTAGCACTAAAAGGCCTGAAACTTTCCAAGTTGAGAGTGACAGAGTAATAAAGTGACATCTTCCGTTGCTGCTGATGATCTCTTTGCTGTCTTGTTGTCGCATTCCCATTCTCGTACGCCTCTATGGCCCACTCATTTGCCGTGAGGCTGCCTATACCTCGAAAACTCCCCCTCCCTCTGTTAAGTCTAATGTTTGTCCTTAAGTGGATTCAATTGTGTATTTGCCTAGATTGTTCATTGTCGATATTGTATTCCTCGTGCGATTTTTGTTCAAGAATTGCAAAGTGCAACTTTATAAGATGCCTCCTCTGAAATGTTCTCTCCCACCTAGAAACGGAATCTTGTTACAAAATTACATGGCTGGTGGATGTGGCAAAATAGACGCAGACAGTGTTCATGTTTTGTGTGATCAGCAATACACGTGAAGTGTTAAAGCTGTGAAAATTTGGGCTTAATCCGTTGTGTGAGTCGGATAAAATAGTTACAAAAACAGGCACAATTTTTTTCCGCAAGGAAACACGTTGTCCTTTATTTTGGTTACGGGTTTGTTTTAGGTTGCAGATAGTTTTGAGAGGGAAATATTTCACAGAAAATAAGGTTTTAGTATCAAGTTCATAGTCAGTAAGCTCTCGGGCTAAAATTAAACAATGCTGTAAGAGTAAATTCTAGTGTATGATTTATTTTGTTAGCTGTGTCCAAATTGACGGATTTGGAAGTGGCTATGGCTGGAAGTGGCTACGGCAGCCAGCGGACATAGCCGTAGTCGAAGTTGCCCGATGAAGTCGCGGCCTAAAAATCGAGAAAAACGAATATGGAATACTTTTTATCGCAAAATGATACTTCATAAAGAAAATCTCTTCTTGAAATTTTCCTGAGAAATAGTAAAATGTAATTTGAATTAAGTGAATCAATGGGGGGTGCCCTAAAAGCACTGCTTTTTATCTCTTTCTCTATGTTGCAATATGGTTTTTGTGTTTGTCTTTTTACCCATTCGTGTACTATACTAACACAACAAAATCCACCCTCTGGTTATAAAAAAAACCACGAAAATTAAATTGTGAACGGAAAAAACCAACACACACTGGGGACAACTCCTGTTCGCCTATGCTCTGTGTGATAGGAAATAACCAAGTCAATAACAGTGTTTGTTCAAGGCATGCCAAGTCCCCGCTCTATGTTCCACTGTATCGACGAGGAGTTGATCACATTGAAACATTGAGAATTCTACCTCCATGGTTGAAATGTTGGTCAACAAACCAACCGGCTCCTTTCAGATCTACTCCATCCACTTCAGAGAAGTAGAGTCAGTGTGGTGTACCCGAAAGATACATCTAATGTCTAACTCCACCATGCATGGCTTCAAATTGCACATGAAATAGCTCAAATGATTTTTATTTTTGTTTGTTGCTTTTTTTTTATTAAGTTCAAATTTGTCCCTATAAGCTTTATCAACCAACAATCCAACGAACCGAACCGTCCAAGGATTTTCTGCCACCTCACAGTCTGTCAACTAACCCCTCAGGCCAAGTTCGCCATATGGACTGTGTTCAAGTGTTCAAGCAGACTAAATACACCTATAACAAGACTCGCCCGCTGGCGACAGAGTCAGCTAGCTAGCTATCATCGGGCGAAATAGCACCCAACGACCCGAAAGGGAATCTTAGAGCAACTATCGGGCCATTTAAGCCTTTTTCTTCTTCTTAAACGGGCAAGCAGGCGGAAACTTGGTGGGGAATTTTGCCCTTAGGGGTGGAGGGCGGCGCAGCCCGTCACCCCTGCTGACTTCTCGGCCTGGTGAAGAGGGTCCTCAGAAGGAATGGACCCCGGGGTGTTTTAAAAAGAGAAAGGGGGGAGCGAGAGAGAAACGAAAGAAGAAAACAAAAATCCCGGGAGGACAGGATTAATGTTTGATACTAACAATCATTGCTGTTGACTGGTTGGGATTGCTTTTTGGCTTGTTGGTGGTTGGTGTCGGTGGACTGCCTCAGGGGGCAGAAACAGTGGTGCGGTTTTTGTGTGTGTTTTTTTTGTTTTTTTTGCAATGGGATTTAAATGGGCACACTTAAGATGTATTAATAAACACCTGTGTTGAATAATTAGATTACAGCTAACCGTCCAGCCTGGACTTTAGTACACGGGAATTGGTTTAGGGTATTGAGCTTCAGTTCAGGTTATTATTGTTACAATATTTTCATCCATTCAGCGTTCGTTGGAAGCCTGGGGGTGTGTCAAGGCGTACATTTGGTGTGACTTTGATTCATTCAGTTCTAACTCTGGCATTTTCGGGTGGGTTTTTTTTCGCCCGAGAGTTTAGGCCTAAGTCCAGAGTTAATGGGAGCTAGGCCTTCTTAGTTGAGAGCATTTATTGCAATGGAGGTTATATCTTCTTCTTTTTTTAATGGATGAAGGTCTTAATAATAAGGAAGCACAGAATTGGCAAGTATCGAGACAAAAAATACCAAAAACTAGTTTCAGTTGAAGGGTTCACTGGTTTTGCCAGTTCCAATTTACCGCACTGAAATGATTCCGTCCAAGTGAGATGACATTTTATAGACAGTCGAAATTCACTGCTACTTATTTTGATTACCGCAATCAAAATAAGCCTGACAAAACTCTCAGGCTTACAAAATACTAACCAGCTGGTGGTTTTCCACTAAAACGAGACCTACTTTTGATTATTTCTCACAGGTTGTTTAACTTTTCGTTTCTTTCTTCTTCCGGGCACACGACGGTGTGTTAATTGAAAACTAGAGAGTGTAAATAAATGCACTATTGCAAAAACCAACAAGTAATTTTACCTTTAAATCCAGCACAAGTAAAATGCAAGCAGCGTCAACCAAGATTGCCGAAGTCTGAGGTACGCAAACATTTTTACACAATACATGAATGTATAAAACGCGAGGTATATACAGGTATGGCACCCCGACGTGTTGATAGAGAGGTTCCCTCTCTCTGAGTGAAAATGCAGCTTTCCTTTGAGATAACCTTTTCGTTAACCAGGTTTGAATCTTAGGCCACCAGTAAGGCCAGCAATTTGGTGCATTTCCCGGGTGGCCACCAGGGCTCCACACGTGAAAACCTTCCATCATCACAGACGGGGCTAGGGTGACTTGTTAAACACGTCTCTGGCAGCCGCTGTTCTTATTGTTTCGCATCGCTAGGGAATAACCGCAAATACAGATCGTCAAATTAAGTCTACATAGTAAAACATTATGGTAGGGCTGCACTTCTGGTACATACATGTACATGTACATTGCACCCAAGAAGATCGTAAACTCGTGAGGTGCTTTAAAGCGCCAAAACCTGCCTAGTGTAATAATGACTATTAGCAAAAGAAGGTTACAAGCCATACACGTGTAATACTATAGTGTCCTCTGCTCACAAATTTGTTGTGCTTATGAAATTGTGTCCTGAGCAGTTCGAAACACTCTTACCTTGAGTCGAATGGGGCATACCATAGCTAAGAATAAAAGCACTTCCATTCGTCTTACTTTCCTCATAGAGCACATGCTTCACAAATAAGCACAGAAAAAAGTACCTGAATTGGTTAAAATGCAACCTGAAAATAAAACTTTACGTTGAAACATCTTCCGAAAGAAAGTCATAATTTGAAACACTCCTTTTTAGTTGGAATATTAAGCAGTATCCAATCTACATTTTTGTGCGCACACAGTGGAAGAGTGAGGTATTATTTGTTGCACATGTTGGAACTAGTTGGGGTTAGGCCAATAATTTTAGTTAACACCGTTTCTAACTTTCAATCTGGTGGCGTTTTAGCCGAGAAATGAAATTTGATACTACCCCTATAAATGAACTTGCTCTTTTACTGCGTTTATTTGTGTAAAAGTAGACGATTTGCCTGCCCCCAGTTGGGCCTCTTCGGTGGTGTAACTAAAGGGGGGAGTGCAATTGATGGCCCCCCCCCCTTCAATTGAAGTCTAGACCTTTGAAATTAGAGACTGGAATAAACGTGTGTAAGAGTTTATAGAAGCTGTTATGTAGTAAAATTTGATGATTTAAACTAGTTTTCTGTTGTCAATGCAGAAAATGTATTCGTGTTTACCTCCACGTCAGATTATCTTTAAAAGACATTGTGAACAGCAAGACAAGAGTGCTGAAAGGGAGCTCATGTGATTAACATGTAAACGGAAATTACAGTTTTAAGTGGCCAGAAGTGCCCATAAAAAGTTATCTTAAATTTTGCCGCTGCTGCTCTTTCGTATGATCTTCACCTCTCCCCTACCTTCTTATCCCACTGGAAACTCTATTAATGACCCGCTAAGCCAGCCTTTGATGAAGTTGAACAAATACAGTTTCAGTTGTTGTAAAACAAAATGGCAAATCAAGCTGCAAGTTCAGTCAACTCAGTTCCATGTCTCTATGTGTTTGCATTTTGTCTTCTTTTTTTTTTGTTAAGTTCAAGTTGACTTCGTTTGGGGCGTGCAGGGGCCAGGACATGTGGTTTGAGTTTACCCGTAGCCTTGTTACCAGGCGGTTATTTTTAATTCCACGCCTCGTAAATATTAACACGGTTTAATACCAATTGAACTTCAGAAAGGGGAAATACACCGCCTGTTTAACGGTTTCAATAACCGTAAAGCCATTGACCGTGTCTTCGGTGAGTTTGTCACCCTTTTTTATTTTTTAATCTCTACTCTATTTTCCACCTAAAGTGTTGAAAGCGGATTTGTATGCAACTGGTTGAGACGGTTTCTTTGTAGGTACTGGACTGAAATATGTGAGGGAAAACCACACAAGTTATTTCCAATAAATTTTCAGCTGCACGTAGGGTGTTTACTGGCACCACAGCAAGCGAGTAATGCTATTTTTCATGCTGTGATTTATGTAAGAAATATTGTTGCTGTTTTTTAAAGCTTGATAAACTTTGAAACAACTTAGCCCTATTACTCCAACGCAATGGTGCTTTTTAACAAGTGAACATTTTACAATTAGTTTTTTTTTCCATGAGCCTCCCCCAGCAGGCAAATGTGAGTGTAATTTGTGCACTGCAGAAATTGGGGTGTTAAAATTAACACCATGTGTGTTGTTACAGATACTGAAGAGAGAAATAACATTATTACCATTGGGTGTTAAAATTGCTGTTGGCTATAACGGCTGTGTGGCTGGATTGCTTGCATTAATAATGTTGCTACGTGTTACAACGTAGCATTGCAGATGAAGTCAACATTTCATGTGGACGCATTA
>CM021532.1:7892424-7905648 GCA_010994315.2 Pisaster ochraceus
GGGGTTGGGTGTTAGGGGGTGGGGTGTTAGGGGGTCGGGGATTGACTGGCACCAATCAGAAAGCTAACTGATTATCATGTTCATACCAGAGCCGAACTGCCTTATGAAAATGTTCTGTCAGAAACACCGTCAAAGTTGAGGAAGTAGCAATTGAAGACTCTACAAGTCACCGTTGCCTATTTCAATTGCCACAATAGAAATAAGCCCGATATCGCGGCGGGTGGGGGTGCGGAGGGGGGAGGGGACTCCTGACAAATCAGGAATCTGTGCTCATTTTATTCTCTGCAATGTCACCTCAGCTTGGTTACATGATGTGTGGTCATTCAAAACTGCAGGATTGGACTGAATTTTTGGACTGAATTTTCTCTTTAAAAAACCCCCCAATGATGTACCATGCAGCCTCCATGGATGTACCAACCTCAATATCTCAGTAAGGCAATAGCTATTTAAGAATGCTAAATGGCTCGATATGTGCTTTAATTTCATAACTCTCCCCCCCCCATTCAACCCTCAATCTCAAATGCGGTAGTCGTCAACCCTAAACCATTAATCTACCTAAACGACTAAAGCATTACAAGTCCGCATCGGGGACTGCAATAAAAACAATGCATCGAAGGACACCGTGAATATAGACGGAGAGGGGGGGGGGGAGCAACAAAACCGGAGAACAATGAGGGGCAAAACACTCAAGCAATTTCCCTAGAAACTGCCTGGTATTTTCGGATATATTGACGCACGGCACCGAACAGCCACGACGAGGCCGCCGGGGGAATTTCATCGGATGGCCCCCGTCTTTTGTGTACCTAAGCGGCGAATTAAGAAGGCTTTTCAGCGACGTTTTCCAACCGCGGTCGGGCCTCCACAATCAGAAAATTGCACTAAAAAATATTAAATGGGCGAAAACATCCGCGGAAGGGGCAGGCACAAAGGAAAATCCACGTAATGTTGATTGTGGGGATACCGCTGGTTAATTGCAAGTTGTTGATATTGTACGTACACGACATTGTATAATCAATGTTTAGTGTGCAACCACGTCCAAACTCGCGAGATGTACGGGATTGGGCGTCAATGAAACTATTGTTATTATTGAACAAGGAAGGGGGGGACATGCAAATTACTACATGAATTAAATTCTGCGTAATCAATAATAAAAACATGTATCTTCCCAACACATTAAAACGTGATTAAAAATATCGTCTCTTTTACCCTGTGCAAATGCAATCTTGTTTGATTTTACGCTTATAGGCCCGGAGGGGGAAATAAAGGCAGACGCTTTTACAAAAAAAAAATGCATCAAAAACCGGAAATAATCGTCGGGCGGGGCAACCATGCAGCGTTTTAGTCCAACTTAAAAGAAGACTTTTTTTATTATCATGGTTTATTAATGTTTGTGAAAGTGACCTTTCTGACCAAATCTGGGGGGTTTTTCTGGAAAAGGAAGGGGGAATTTTAAAAAAAAGTTATAAAATAAAGTATAGACTTTCACCAAAATTAACAAGGAAACCTTTCAAAACAAATCTGGGGGAAAATCTGGAAAAGGATTTTTATATTTATTTGTATTTATTTATTTATTTATTCATTTATTTATTTTTATATATTATTTTGTATTTATTTATTTATATATTTATTTTTGAAGTATAGACATGCCTAGATTTTGCACTAATGCTTTCCTGGGAATTTTTTATTGTCTAAATTCATTCCGTATTTCAACTGAAAGTTACAGATTTTTTGTCATTGGTTCTCGTTTGGAACGCAGGGATTTTCAGATGGACTTTAAACGTTCATGTATTAAAGGTTTATTTATTTATGTCGTTGAAAATATGAAATGTTCATGTTTTGGTAAAAACAAACGAGCTGTTGTGAAGTCGTGCTTATTTCGATTGCGACAATAGAATTAACACAGGTGATTTGGGGATCTTTAAATGCTATTTCCTGACATGTACAGTATTTTTAGGGACTATTTGTTGGAGGATGTTCTGGTTGATCTGTGTATTTTATAAATCAATTATTTTTAGATTGTACCTTAAACTAACTAGTGTTTGATTTATGCAATTACAAGTCACGTTCTTTGTCTCATAAGAATGTTCGTTGGCATTGGTTAGATTTGTACGTTACATGTACGCGTTGTTGGTCGACGTTTTAGCTGGTATTGATGCTTGGAGTATGGCCTCATCTCAAATCTCTCACAGTTTTCGCCCCCAGTTCAATTGTTGTCATGCTTGCGCGCGGGCAAACTGTCGCCATCAAATTAACCACGAAAAATTAGATCACTGTCTTTAAGTACAAAAGATAACAGAATTGTGGTAATTTACAGTATTTGAATCAAATGTAAAGCGCATGTTTGTGTCTCCGGCAAACCGCAGTTCTCTAAATAATGACAGTGCGCGCCATTTTAGGTGCACTGATTATTAATATCATCGCCCTCTTCAATTAAACACCACTAACCGTCCGTCATTGACCATGGGTCAATAACGCGCCAGATGCCTCGCTGACCAAACAATAACACAGCCCCAAATAAAATATGGCCACAGACCCAAAAAAAACACAAAAATCCCATTTCCCGTTTTTTAAAAGCGAGCGAACATGGGAGCTGGCCTGCGACCAAGCCACACCAGACCTCCGCTTGCCGATTAGCAGGCAGAGGCTGGAACCAGACAGATACCATGGCAGTGTACACACACTATAAATAAAGACAACCCATTGCGATTACCTCAATGTCAAGGTTAGGGAAGTCTGGTTGCGTGGCAAGTGGCGAGCTGGGAGCACGTACGCACTCGGGAAGCGCTAACTGTACAAGCGGTGTTTTATTACAGTACGGGGCAACCGACGGCAGCGGCGCCTGGTTTTGCATGCCGTATGTTGGGAGACGGATCCCCGGGGCGGCACGGCTATGGGTCCGCGCGCTCCATGTCACGATCTTGGCCAAGGTCACGGCCGACCGAGAGTGAATGGCGTACAACACGCTGGTTCCTCCCCTGTGGACGCACGCGGGGTTGTGGCTCTCTCTGTTAAAGAGCAGGGGACCAGTCAATCATGCTGGCTTCAGCCGGCTGATGTTTGGGAAGCGATGAGACTAATTGCCTTGTATTAACACAGATGGGACCCACGATAGCTGCATATTGCCGTAGATTTATGCCTAGAATAACTATACATGAATTAAAAAGAATCAAACGTGATTTGATTATCATTAGGACCTTATTTTACCCTTTAAGAAAAACTGCGACCGTAAAAAGTATGCATCCATTTAAAATCAAGAATTTGATACATTTTGTCCTTGGGGGAGAGTTTGTAAACAAGAAAAGGCGAACTTTGAATGGTTACGGGAGCTTTTAAACCGGTGGTGGCGCTCTCACACATTAACTATAATATTAAATCAGGCAAGTTCAAAATGATGATCAGTTATTTTGGGCACTATGGTACCTTCGTTCCAATCTTGTAGTTTTCATGGAGAAAATAATTTAATAAGTCTATATTAGAACCGTTTTCCTTTTAAAATATTTCCCTCTGAAATAAAATCATATTCCAGAAAACTGAACCTGAAAACCTATTTTAAAAACAGGTGATTTCGGTTACTAGGCCTACAACCAAAATTAAGGACATTGTGTTTACATGCTGAAAATCGTGCATGTTTTTTTTCACTATTCATGACTTACACAACATTATTAAGCCCAACTTAATTTCACAGGTTATTGTTTACATGTATTATGGTTGATCACACAACACATGAACACTGTCTGTGACTATTTTGTCAGCTCTATACCAATCCTGTATCATGCATTAAAGGCACAAGATTCAAATACAATCTTCTCGATAACAATGGCATCCAGGTACTGCACGAGCCTTTTATAGGTCTGCCGGTGCGGTACCAGTTTCATTTAAAATCTTGAGTTTTCACATCGGGGCAATCAACGGCGATCCGCGTAACTGTGACCATAGGTAACTCAGAAATTGTCATTTTAACACTACCGAGCAAATTCCCAGGAAATAAGACCTATGGGAAATTCACAGGGAGTTTGAATCCCTACTCCACCCCATGTTCACACTTGAACACCCATATATGCTAACCCAGGGTTATCTGGCTTAACCCTACTCCCAAGCAGGGGTAGCTGTTTCCCGGAACTTTGCCAGGGTTAGCAACTAAAATGTGTAAAGAAAGACCCCCCAAAATTCCCCTGGAATTTCCCGAAACATTCATACAGGCCTAGTGTGAAGGGGGGTTTACTTAATGAAAAAACATGTTTTCCCAAATGATTTGAGTGAATTATCAATGTGTAAATCTGTTAGCAATCAATTACAGATATCGATGTATCGATTCCAGAAAAAAAAGACCAACACTTTCCCGATTCTTCCGTTTAACCCGAGTCACCGATGGAATCGATAAAAACAAAACTGAAATTTTTAAACTATACTTGATCAGTCAGCTATCATTTTGAACATCGTCTCATACCGTAAGAAGTAATACACTTAATTCCGCAGAGTTAGCATAGTAGACGCACTTGATTTATATTATTACGAACGCAAATTAAAAACAACTCCGTGACTTAGATCGGGATGAATCATTTCAATATTAAATAGTCTTTGGAACTTATCAAAACATGGACATATGAGTAGAGAACTGTGTTCATTTGATGCTTGTGGAACCCTTACACTGACGTCACAAGGTGGCAGCCACTGTCTGCCCGTTGGCCACCATTTTGGGAGGCTAAAATTGCATGGGAAATCTTGGTGTTTGTGTGTCTACTAACTCTGTGCACGTCGCCTATAATGCGCACTGCACATACAGGTAGTGTCAGAATTACCGGCTACGGCTTCGGCTACGACTGTTGCTAAGGAGGTCATGTACTTTAAGGCATGATGACGTTGCAGTCCAGCCGTAGCCGTAGCCGTCAATTCGTGATCGTGGGTGATGACGTCAGGAATAATTTGGTCAATGCTTTAATACTTCAGGTGATATTATTACCTTTTTTTTAAAATTGAAACATTAGGTAGATGACAAAACTGCAATGGTAGGCTTAAATGCAGATGCAGGTTGTCTACAAGTTAATGGCCATAAAAACTTACTTGTAAATAGCGCTGGAGAGCTGTTGATATTATAAAACATTGTTAGAGACGACACCCTTTGAAGTCATGTAGTTTTAGAGAAAGTTTTTTTCACCCCGGAGTTTGAATATGAGAAATGCTTCAGGCAGGAAGCCTTTCCCATGCATCTGAAAGTGAAAGCACACAATTCTTAGCAGCAATGGTATATGTTTTCTTTTACTATTTTCTTGCAACTTACATGACCAATTGAGCCCAACTGTCCTGTGTGTGTTATGTTATGCATATGTTGGGATACACTAAGAGAGGGTACTGGTCTTAGGCAATAACCAAAAATATACCATGCCTTTAAGAAGTTGTTGCAGGTAGCATAACATCTTCAACGTTAAGGAGCTTGCATTCCTCGTGAACTTGTCAAGACTGTCAAAATAAAGCTTTGAACAATCGCCAATGTATCGACAAACACTTTCCACTGGGTGTCCGTTTTGGAGGTAAAGTGTGTATATTCTGATGCCTACATAATGTGCTATATCAAAATTGCGAGGAAAAGTCGCACAAAGAAATATTCACAAGTGAATAAAATCCGTTTATGCAGACTTGTTTGGCACCAACACGTTTCCCGAATATGTTTGTGAGTTACTTGATTGTCACAACAGTTTTCCTGACAAACAGACTCCGCTGATAAGAAAAAGGATATATATATTATATATATAAAAGAGACACCTTTTTCAGGTTATTATTTTTTTAATACTATTTTCTATTGAAGCTGAATAAATCCTTTTATACTCCCGTTTAGAAATACTCTGATAACAGATCTGCAATCTTATTTCATAAAGCGACACGTTACGGCATGCTGGGCTGGCAAAGAAATCTGCTCGACGAAACTTTACCCCTAAGCGAATTATTCGAAGCACGAAATGTGTCAGTGGAACAGCGGGGTGCGATGGAGCGAGCCACGGCGCGTTAGAGCAACCACTGCACGCTGCTACTTCCTCCCCACTCCCGCAAATTAAACAGATGAAACTTTCACAGTAGGACGGCTAATGCTGGAAGAATACAAAACCGATTTTCTTTCATGTTGGGAGAATGATCGCCTAACTGTTGGCTGACCCTGGCGCACACACACACACCATTGGTCTTTTGTAAAAATAAAAAATAAATAAAAAAAAGCGTTCTTTTTTCTTCTTTCTCCTGGAAAAAAAAGTTTCCGCTATTTTGTTTTTTTAAACGGCCTTCAAAATTTAGGGTGAAAAGGTTAAGTTTTTCATACTGAGGGGAAAACGAGTGGGTTTTTTTCGGTAAGTGGCTGTGATTACACCTACGTACGAGGAGTTCAACCTCGTCACAACGGAGAATGTTCTCCTGGCATTTTGTAAGGAGACAAAAAATACCTGCCTTGGACTAAAGTTGATGTCATTATCGGCACTCTTAATTAACGTTATGTTGATTTGTAATTGTTTATGAATATTTGCACTACAGTTGGAATAGGCGAGTTGACAGATCTTACTGTCGCTGCTGGCTCAATTTCAGTCGATACCGCCTTCCTTGTTGTTTTTGTTTAGTTGGTTTTAGTTGTTGTTTTGGTTTGTTTCTTGTTTCCAAATTGTGATTGCCAAGACTAGGCGAAAGAGTGAAGATTTCATGTCCACCAGCAGTGGAAGCAGAAAACCCTTCGCTGATCTTGTTGATTCCTTCTGCTCAGATTTCTTCAGATTGTGGAGTTGGCCTACGGACGGAGACCCCCCAAAATACCAAGGTCCAAAGTGGACAGTAATCAAAGTCTTCAATATTTTGTTGGGAACAATTTGTTTGGTTACCAGGAGATCAAAGTGTGGATCTAAAGTGTCGTGCAAAATAAGTACTGTACAATGCTCAATGTGTACTGTTAAGAAATTGCCACCCTGTCAAAAAATAAATATCACTTGGGTGTCTACAGTTAGGCCTACACCCACCTCACCATCGCAAACATCTCTCTTCCTTGCTCTGTGATCTGTCTAATATCGGAGAGGTAGGAGATGCTGGACGGCCCAACGATCTTACAAAATGAGAAGGGCGAGTGCATTGATGAGCAAACAACGCCCTGTATGAGCTAGCAGGATGTGCTTGGCGCTAAAAAGGGGCGGACACGCCTCTTTTCGGATCATCCTTTTAAAAAAGGAGGATTCAACCTCGCCGCCACAGGGTCGCCCCAACATTTTGAAAAACTTCAGAGTAATCACCGTCTCTGTCTCGTCGGTTGGTCCGTCTGTCGAACTATCTATGAATCAGGGTCAAATTTGAAAGCCTTTTCGAGTGGAGATGAGTGTAATCATGGTCGTTTGCCTCATTGCCCCCCCCCCCTGTAATTCCTAGTAGGCTTTTAACGTGTTGATGTACGAATGAACGTCGCCATTGGACATGATCATCGTCAGTTCTTGAAAGGCCGATAAACCGCTGCTTCCCCGACCGAGACAACATTGTTGTCCGTTAACAGCCAACTAACAAGATTCTCGGAGTAGCCGAGTTGTAATAATTAAGCCCCGTGGTCGCCCGCCATTGCGACGTGCCGACCTTGAAGGGTGGGGGTTGTAAAGAAACACAGTCGACAAAAAAGAAGAAAAAAACATCTCTTATCTGTCGCAATTCTCAATTTGAACCGTTGTCCCGTGAAGATTTCTTTTTGTGCGCGATTCAATAATGTAAAGTTACTCATACTTGAGTTGAGCTTTAAAAATTAGGAAATAAAATAATATACAAAAAAACCAGCAGCGTCCCGATTGCTCGTTGATGAATGGGGGTCTGGCTAGCGCGAAGGAGCTGACTGTCCCGCCGGATCCTCCGGACCTCCGGCCCCCCTGCTGCGTTGAGAGCGGGTACTTCGCTCTGAGTGGCGAATTTTCGTAATCCAATCACGGGTATTTATAATTTACTAAGTACTTCTTATCAATTACACGGAATTTGATTGCCCCGATGAGTCTGCTGGCGACAAGTACATAACGTCATGTTGCACTCGTGCCTTTTGAGCGGTGCATGCATGCAACACATGGGGGATCAATTTCCACATTATCTTCTAAATGAACTTGCACTAGTCCGTTGTTGGTTGAGACCCTTGTAAAAGGAATGGTATTTTGAGGTGTTGTTTTTAAATTAACGAACAGACATTATAGCACTTTGTTTGAACATAGACCACAGGGAAATTATATTCAAACATCACAATTGCCGGGTTGACACTGTTATTTATTTTTCTTTTGTGTGTGTGTGTGTGTGTGTGTGTTTTGTTTTTATAATTATTATTAAGGGAAATGACAGAAAACATTTTATTTTAGAATATCTCTCCCAGCTCTGGAATTTTGTATGCAACGTTTCAAACAGACTTCACCTATCCATCTGCGGTCAGGTCTACGGAGAGACACGGGCCAGACTCTGTCAATTTCGCGCGTTTTTGGACTTCGGGGTCCGGGAAAGTGCACAATTTTATCAATATCGATCAAAGCAATGTCATGGGGGAATTATTTGGACTGAAACTAAAGGATTCCCTTAAGGGTCTAGCACTGTAACACATTGGCCTAAAGATACTTGTGTAGAAGATGATGACGAAACTAGCTTATAAGCTGTAGAAAAGTGGGAAGAAAACACAATGAACTCAGGGCCCAATATCATAGAGCTGCTAAAGCACAAGTAGCTATAAGCACAACAGAATTATGCTTGCCAGCATTGGGTTACCAGCTAAGTACCATTTCACATGTACTATCTGTGACTCGGGTATGCTGCTAGTGTTTGCTTATCCGAAAATGTTTAAGCATTATTTTCTGCTTAGGCAACTCGTTGAAATTGTTCCTGAGCAAGGGACTGCAAGCTCTATCCACGTGCAAGGCTCTTGCCGAGGATTCGAACCGGGGTCCACAGGGGTGCAAGAGACCCCTGAGCAAACCCTTCGAATGCGCAAGATTTGCACGGTCTCTTTTGCTTATTGGCTCTTTTTAACTAAACGGAAAATACGATGGAATCAGTCACAAGTAACGTAAAAACTACGTGTTATTTTTTGCCGGTAAACTGTTTTTGATAAGCAACCATTTTTTTCTATGCTCGAAGTTTTGTGTTTACTACTTAAGCTCACGGTGCCTTTATTGACCGCCTCGTTCTCATTCCATGGCTATGGCTGAAGATGTTAGCGGCAAATGTACAATATTGCCATACACAGTGATTTAGCCATATATAGCCATGCAAGCCGTGCACGCAGTGGTATATACACTACCGTGCATCCACTCATTGTCATAAGCAGATGCATTGATTTAATCATTAGCATATTGTAGCCAGTGCCATGGTTTTCCCTAATTTGGTGAAGGCATCTTTTATCAAACCTTTGTAAAAGCTCAATTAAAAAAGAAAAATCGGAAAACGTTTAATAAAAATGTCTTCTTTCAAGCTGCTGAAGACCATTCGCAGCCTGCACTCAACAGCACAGCCAACAACAACAACAACAACAACAATAACAGCAGCAGCAGCAGCAGCAGTAGCAACAACAACAACAACAACAACAACAACAACAACAACAGATAAATATAACAACAGTAACAACAACAGCAGCATCAACAATATCAACAAACAAGGCAGTTAGTGGAATAGACAAGTTTGTATTGCTCCTCATTGATTGGGTCATAGCTGGAGAATTTTCTTGTCCTCTGACGCGATTTGAATTCGGATCTTGCTGTACCGCACTGGTGGCCATCGACTGGCTCAAGTCTAGCGTCAGTGGGGCATGAGCAGCTTAGCGCTCTGATGGGCCTCTCTATGGGGCGCCGATTGAGTCGCTCAAGGTCAAATGCAAGGGCTGATACCGCTCTAATCCTTTTATAAATGTTACAAACGTACAACATTACTGATCTTGTTAAGCGGATGTTAAGCGACGCCTCGGTGCGCTGATGTCACACGTGGGTTTGAATGGGCAACAATGGCAGGAGCAAGTTGGGAGCGTACGAACACCCGTCCAATAAAAGTATGATGGAACCACGGGGAGAAGGGGAAGAAAGGGGGAGTACGAATCATTCATACAGAACAGAGGGGCATGATGACCCAAACTGATTTTTAGAGAAGGGGGGGGTAACAACTTGATACTGAGATAATTAAATAAGCCGTCTAGAAGCATGGTGTAATGTTGGTGTATAGTAATACAATCAACATGAGGGGGGAGTTTTCCGCTCGGAATACTAACATCTTAGCATATAGTGAATTAATTTGCCAATTTTTGCCGTCTGGCAATTTTGTCGGCAACAATGTAGACAGCTTGGTGAGACATTGTAACAGTCTGCGATGTTCTCTGTCTCTCTCTCTCTCTCTCTCTCTCTCTCTCTCTCTCTCTCTCTCTCCCACAGACAATGGTGTGCTGAAACTTTTTCAGCCTAAAGGGGGCACATTGCCTTCGGATTGGGCGCTTTTGGGCTACAAAAAGCGTTTATTTTGAAATGAATATGGTTGGAAAGATATTTTAAAAGTGATATGAATACAATGATTCTCATAAGCATCCTTTGAAATTGTGTGGATTTTGTGTTATTTCGTGACTGAATACGATCCGCTATTTTGTGGAAGTAATTTTTTTTTACCACAAAATGGCGGACCGTGTGTTCGTTGGTTGAATTAAGAGTCAGATTTATATGTTTTTAATCATTACTCATTGATTACTACACACTATCTGTTTGTGTGCATCAACTCTTCAAAAGGACTAAGGAGTAATTCCTAAAAGCCATTTTTTGAGAGACTTGAAGGCAATGTGCCTATTTAGTATCACGTGGTTTGTGTTGTGTCTTTTTTGGTGGGGGCAATTTCCACACCTGCGAGATCTGCACTAGCAACTTTCAAACATTGACTACTCCACAATTTATGACATTGATTACAAACCTCAGACGTCCATAAAAAGTCAGTCACAATTAAGCTCGAGTCGGGATGAGTCCCGTCCATACGTCATTGTGACAGAGTTTAATGCGGCCCATTCAATAACAGATTCATTCCTGCACTTTCAAAATCCAGCGGCTTACAACGAACCACCGCGCAAACGAATATGAAAGACTGAATCTCGCGAGAAAATCCCCGCGTGCCAAGTGCAAAACTATCCCAGGCAATATTAATATCACACACGGGCCAGCTGATGTTGATCCGGTCTGATCCCCGCCTCGTCGAGCTCCCTCTTGGGTGTGTTTTTTATTGTTTATTCTCCACTACAACAAAAATGCATTGCCGCCCCGAAGCAAACACCTGGGCGGATTTGCACCAAAGCTGCTAAGCGTAAAACACTGCTAAGCTAATTTAAAGTTGGATGGAATCATCACTGCAATGAGTGTAACTGTTGGTTTGAAGACGAAGTTAGAGGTTTGACTATCATTGAAAATGGTTATTGATTACATCAGAAAATGCACCGATTGTCAAGTTCATACTTGCACCAATCCTCCAGACTATAATCTGTCCGAAACACTGTCAAAATCAAGGATATATAGCACACAAAAGTCCCGAAAATCATGGTTGCTTATGGCGATTTGTGCAATAAGCTTGTGTATAATAATGAGAGTTTCATTTATCCCACGTTTTGTGTTTTCACGAAAACTTTACCACCAAGCTCGCTTACATCTTTCTAGAATGTTGTAGGATGTTATTTGAAAACGGAACGCCATGAACCCAAATTCCATATTCCAAAATTTAATGACGTGTTTTGGCCCTTCATGCCTATTTGCTTTGATCACAGTTTTTGTGAAGCCAGTGGGTGGTACACCTGCCGGCAGCCTGTACCTGTGTTTTTCCCGCACCGAGCTAAATTCTCGCTAAGCGTCTCCGGTGAAATTAGTTGGCACTGACCGGGAGTGGCGTTTATATCCGGAAGGATACCGTTGATGCTAAGCCATCCCCTCACCGTCATCAATGAGAAACAAACGCCGTCGAATCTTAGCTTGCCACCTGCCTGGATGAGGCGGCGTGGGTGATGTCTTTAGCCCTTAGTCCCGCTCGTCTAAATCCCTCACCGTTGTTCAACTCTTCATCTCGTGGACGTGAATATTGGACAGAGCTTTGACGAATGTGTCGTGTACCGAGAGCTATAATCAAAAAAGCTGAACATTAAAGTAATCAGTGCTGAAAATGACTTTTGACGTAAATTCCTTGCTCTTGTGACGACATCTCATCAGCCAAACCCTACAGTGGGCAATGATGGCCACGGGCAGTTTATGATTTCTTTCTGAGGACAAACAAGTTAATTTATAATTTTGTCAAATTTATTCCTCAGGAAAATACTCGAGTTTTAATATGTGTACTTGTTCTGTTGCTCAGATGAATTCTGTTTCTCAAATTGTCTCTTTAAACAATTTGTCTATTGTGCTTTATATTGGAAATTGTAGTGGGTTTATTTTCGGTGTGCATTAATAATGTGTCCGAGTTCGATTTCACAAAGCACTAAGATTCATACTAAGATGAGTTGTCAATTGTTGCTATGTTGATTTGCATTGTGACATCACAACTTTGCCGAGCAATTAAGATTGGTTAACAGTTAAGATCAATCTTAGCTCTTTGTGAAATCAAGGATAGCCTTTTATTTGGCCTCAGTGAGGTCACTCTTTGAGCTTGTGACGTCATGTACAAGGGGTCTGTTTCTGTTATGGGTTCACCTCCACTAAATAGGGGAAAAACTGAGCGTCGGCCTCATGAATATTTTGTAGTCCATCAAAATCATTATATAACTATAGACAGATAACAAAAGAAAAGGGGTACGGTGTACACAGTTTGCACAACCTGGGGGTTGCTGACTTCCAACATGCAGTATTTTGGACGACTTAGACCCTGAAAAAAATGTTCCTATTTGCCGAGGGGTGTATGGCTAATTTGTCAAGATTGATGCTCTGACGTTTGGAAGTTTACTCAAGGTAGTGCGGGGCTGTTTTTATTTGGCAGGAGAATAACTGGACAACCCATGTCAAATTAGCAGAGGGTAAATGTTTAGGAGTCAGTGGATTTTTTCTTTCCTGTAAAAAGCTTAATGGGACTTTTAAGTATTTTTCAAAGTACTTTTAGAATATATAATGTTGCCCTGTGTGCCGTGGGAGTTTATGTTGAAGGGTGCATCCGTATAAACAAGTCTTGACAGATCATTGACGTAATTCTTACGTGGTGACGACTTGTCGATTTCCATAAGTCAAATATACAACTGCATATAAAGCTTGCTCTGTTTTT
>CM021532.1:7914559-7929098 GCA_010994315.2 Pisaster ochraceus
CCGCTTCCGATATGGGGCAGGGCTACCCCACCCCCACCCAATTGTCCTTTTTTGTTCAGAATAGATATACCCCCTAAAATCCTCTAAAGAATTCCTGAGATTCCAAGCACACAATGAGGGCTACCACCATACCCCATATCCAGCACCAAAATGAAACAAGTTGCCTGTATAGCCTCTACCCAATTGTGTAGATTTTAAAAACTCGACATTAAAAACACAGTTCTCAGCCATCCATGACCAAACAGAGACCCCCAAAAGTACACAGCACCTTTAACCTATACTTTAGCATACATTCATGGCCTCCTCACATAGATGTGTCATGTTACTAAAGACAAGATAGTGTGATCTGTGAATATTTAGGGCAAGAGCCGATCTTCCTCTGTATCTTTTGCTTTTTAATTAATTGACTTCGTTTGGGACTTACTCACATCCGACCTCAACTGCAGCATTCAGTGATAATCTCAATTAACCTATTTTACGCGGTTTTTCTAGACGAGGTCATTTTATAAGCTCTGTTTGGAGACTCCAAACTTTAGGTATAATCTCCCAATCGGGAGAATGATACTCTACAATTAGCCTAGTAACTTTGTTTGGGTGTACCTCAAACGGAGGTCTCCAGGTAACAGGTAATGCAAGCACCTCATATTCGGTTGGATATGAGAGGTTCCTTGTCTTTATTTCATTTTCAATTTACAAGAAAGTTGTTTGTCCCAAAGTGTTTATCTTTGTTTGAGTGTACACCTCAAGGGTCTCTTCAGAAAAGGGTTAACTATGGTAGTACCCCCACAGTTTGTTGGGCAAGATTTCCACGAACCTCAATCACTGTGAGGTACTTATTATTTACCGGAGTTGTGAGGTACCGCAAATTACCTCAATTTGAGTGTACCTATATACGCCAAAGAATTGTTATCGAAGGAAATAATTGATAATACAATTGAGATATTTCAATCCATTCCAGCAAAGTTATGTACCGTGGATGCATATTAAAAATAGATATTTATTTGTCCATGAAATGGATGATTCATTACTCTCGTTGAAGGGGTTTATTTAGAAAAGGGGACAAGCTTTACAAAACGTTTCAATAGAATATGTTCACTCGTCGATAAACCGACTTTATCAGACGGGTTACTCATGATTTTGATTTTTTTTTTTTTTATTGCAAACTGCAAACTGCTCAGTTGCACAAACAATCTGATAGTCAATGGAAATAAGAAAATTTCACGAAAATACAACAACAAAATACTAGAAAAGGTAGCGAAAAAAGTGAACGACGTGTTTCCATTGTTGTCCTCAGTGTAAGGTTTAATATTTCTACCACTTGACCTACAGTACAATTCAACAAGAGAAGTCTCAATTTAAAACAGTTGCTTTTCAAAGATAATCTTAATACCCATTTATTTTCAAGACAACTGTACCAACTCTACCAAGTAGACGTCAGATCTAAACTGTAATGTTTAGTGCGAGACGCAATAACAAGACAGGATACAATCTCGAGATACGATATCAAAGACACCACGGCCAAAATCCAGACTTGAGCTGTTAGTCGAGACGAGCACCTGACATTCGAGAGATTGCATGGTGATAAATCTCGCGAGAGTCAGAGTGATTGGGACAGACTAATGAAGAACAGAAGAACCAAATATGTCACGATAGCACCTACATCAAAGATAAAGAGAGAGAGAGAGAGAGGCAGGAATCACACATGGTGATGAAGATGACGACGGGCTCAAAGTCACTTGGGGTGAATCCGCTTTTCAATGTGCGAGGCTAATGAGTTGCCCGAAGCGATGTTAGACCGACATGAAACAAGACCCCGGGCGGATGGAAGGAAAGGGGGGGGTCCACTGTATACATATCGGTCATTAACATTGCATGGGCTATGTAAATCTTGTTTTAACTCTTTCTTTACCTTAACTTCAAATATCCATTCTTAGGATATTCGAAGTTCCTGTACGAGTAATCATTACGTCCGTTTCAACAGAACGTCATTGTTTAGAAATAGTCCTGTCCAACGTGGTACTATAATTGGAATAGTCTCAGCACTTCCGTAAAATCTGCAGCACTTACTTTGTCAAATTTTGTATTTTTATTTTTCTTTAAAGCTCAGTCCCATAATTCTTAGTAATGGCAGACAAGTTACGACTTTCTAGATGATGTTTTTTGTCTTAGTTCCTATGGTTATATGTTTATTTGATTGTTAGACGGTTTGTTTGTTTGTTTGTTTGCTGTAGTGTATGTCTGTAGGTACGGGAACAAAAGCTTTTGCTTCACCCTAGGCCTAAATGTTGTCCTGTTTTGTGATTAGTTATCCAGCTTCCGTGTAAATTGTTTAATAGTGTTATTACTACTTTTCTGGTTCGCCATTATATGTTTGTTATCATGTACCTTCGCTTGAACGATGTACACATGTATTTAATCATGACAACATTGAAATAAATGTATTATCTATGTAAACACCGTGGCAAAGTTATACGACTGTAGACCCGACAAGCTGAACAGGAAAAGGTGCATTCGGTTGCATGTTAAGTCCATTTTCAGACAAAAACTTATCCCAACAATTATGGCCATTGATTTTTTGTTCTTCCCCGGGACAAAAAAAAACACATAAGCCTAGGTACTCGTAAAATAAAATGTCCTGATTAGTTTTTGGTCATATACTTAAGCAGTATAAAGTTCGGTTGATACTTCGTGTGAATTGCGAAAGGGAAGCGAGTTTTCTCGCGTCACAATTGGAGCGCCCCTGAGCGTTTGCGTCACCCAAGTTCGCGTTGGGGTAGATGAACCGCGCTTAAGCAGGTTTTAATTATTGCAAACAACGCGAACAAATTGCGTCTGAATATTTAGAAATGGTTATCTGGTTTGGGATCAATAATCTCAATCGATGTTTCCCTGTTGTGATTACAATAACGATAATTGTGCATGACTGCTCCTTAAACTGTGGGCTGGTCAAAAAATACAAATCAATCAATCAATCAATCCATCCATCCATCAGTAGAATCGGAGGGGAAAGAGCGAGCAAAACTACACATCGTGAATGTGTCATTCCATATGTAACCGACAGAGAAAATATGACAAATGTACCCGCCCAGAATCAGATGCATATATAGAAAGGAAAGGAGCTCCAATCCACGGTCTTCCTGAACAGTCTCCGGCAATCAATGAGACGGCTCGGTACACAGTGTATGCTTCGACAAGACCGTGAAGGGGGGGGGGGCGAGCTGTAATGCACACCCCCGCGAGCGTGCCACCGATACCCTCTTTTGATAGGGGAGAAGGGGAAGACACGATCTCGTCCTCGTATCCGAAACATGTCTGTCCTGGGCGCCAACCTGTTCACCCCCACAAGCCCCCCATGATATGTCACTGTAAATGAGACCGGTGTGTGGGACCAGAGGGGATTGGAGTCATTCCAGGGTGGGGAGAGAACATGTAGGAAGGGACGGGGGCTACCGGAGTTCTGGCACCAGAGCTGACAACTTACTCAGGATTTTGTGTGTGTGGGTAGGGATGTTTTTTTGTATGTTCTTTTTTTGTGGGGGCTATTTTAAGTCTGTTTCGACTCAATGGTTTTGAGAATAATTTTTTATCGAGATATACTATTGATTCTGTTAGGGGACAACTTTTGTGTTGTTGACAGTGTGTATACAGTCTTTACAATTATGGTTGTAGTTCTCGTCCACTTCACGATGGGGGTCAAAGCGGAGGAAAATGTGACGTATATCTAGACAAAATGTGACGTAACGAGATCGCAGAAAAATGATTCACACACAATCTGGTGTATTAACTTCGCATACAAAAACATCCGGTGTTTTGACGTCCTGACGTATCGAATAACCATATTTTAATTTGTCGACTAACAAACATCGATTATGCGTACATAAAACTGTGCTTACCAATATGTTAAGCTAACTTTGAATAATGAATGTTCTCGCTCTTCAGAGTATGTCATACCGGTGTAACTCCTAGCAAATCAAGTGTTAGTCAGAATAATTGAAGAATACGCAAAAACACATTTTTTTAAAACACAAACAATTCTGTGTGACCCATTTGACTAAACTCTTTGTCTTTTTCCACTAATGAGACTTAATCATCGTTATAACCGACATTTAGTTGTAGTAGATTCTTCATGTAACAAACACTTCATCCTCAAAGGAAATTTTGACCTAGCTGTTTAAAGGGAAGTGACGTTATAAAACATTAACCTTTTTTTATACTCTTATAACGTTGAATGACAGACAAAAATTTGATTTCCTACATACGTTTGTGTCCACGTGTCCATGTAACTCAATGCACTGTGTTCAAATAAAACCAAGTTCAATGCAGCAATACTGTGAACCTTAACTGATACCGTGGAACGAGCTTCGAGTTTGGCTCCGACTTCGGCTAAAGATGGAGTCAGCCAGGGTTAACCAGTTTCCGCGGGCGTGTTTTCAAGATGGTTGCCAAGCCAAAGCCACAATGTAATGACGTTATCGAATTGTTAATCAGCACAATTCCTCCCATAAGCCGATAATTTGAAACAGAAATCTGATCTATTTCCCTTATTTGGGAGGGTGGGTTTGGTGAGGGGGCACTGGACAGAGTTGGTCTGGATTTTGTCTCAGGTAAGACTACAGGAGGAGACTTGTCATCGTTGGGGATTTCTTGTATGTCAGTCAAGATGCTCTATAATCTACCTGCCCTACTTCGGCACCACTCCCGTGTGGACCGGACGGTACTTTATTGAGTGAAGCCCAGACTATGTGTTAGCCTCATTTTGATTTGATTGGTATATATAACAAGATGGCCGCTCCGTGGTCGGGTACCCTGAACTGCTAACTCACGATTTAGACGCGGAACGCTATAAAGTGCGTCATAGAGCGTCAACACGTCATGTCATGTCATGTGACGACAAAGTGTATTACAAAGAAAACACCAGAATCCCTTCAGCCAGTGTTGAGATCTGACCATGAATAATACCTCACCACCCTGCCGTCATGCACTGACACCAAATCCTTGATAGTCTGGTCAAATCGATGTCCTTAAAATAAGGACAATCTTCCCCCTTCCCTCATGGCCCGGCCGGATAATACCCACTCTCGTCTAATCATCCATGAACCCCTACATGTGTTACAATTAGGCGGTATTCCCCCTCCCCTAGCCCCAGGGCACCTTGGGCGCGGTGGAAAGAGAGAGACGGAGAGAGAGAGAGACCGACTGTCGGTATCGTGTTACATCAGGAGCCGCGTGGACTCCATACCTGGATGAGCGTCAGAATCACGGCGTCGCCGCAATGACTGACCCGCTCAGAGGTCAGCATTTCAGAACATTTCACGCTGTCTTTCCAGGTGTTGGATTCTTCAACTATCCACACCAACCTCCTCCCATCTTCAATAAGAATTCTACCTCCATTATTCTACCTCCATGCTTCAACGACGTAGCCTGCACGTCGATCCACTTTTCCCTCTTTACACTGCCGCTGATGATTAATAATCATCGCTTGAACTCAACCATTCCCATCATGTTGGGAATGATGTCTGTTCAGTCTGTCCAGCTTCAATATCTTCAAAGTATGATGATTTCACCATTTCTTGATTACGCAGAATTGTACTGCAAATCGTTGCTAGGCTGAAATCTCACTTTATTAAAATAAATTTCTAAGAATACAAACGTCTCGTCACTCCGTGGTCATCTTCTCTTTTTTTCATTTGTTAAAAACCACACTCATGTCTTCAAAAAAAAAGTCAGTATGTTTAACACGACAGAATGTGTGCAGTTTGATGCAGCACAATATTATTTGCCGCAAGCCGAGTCACACCAAATTCACCTGCCGTCACTCGTCGGCTAGAGTGATGCGCCGAGTTCCCGCTCGATGTACCTGGCCCTTTCAGAAGAATCATTCAACACTCAACGCCGACACAGACCGAGGCTCGACTCTTTTTCCAATTTCCCCGAGATGTTTCTCTTTTTTTTCAATTTAAAGGTGGCTTGCCGGTTTGTTTTTGGTTTGGGTTTAGGGGTTGTTTTTGTTTTTTCGATGGGTATTTGGAGTTATATCTATTGATACTGGCGAGAGTTTTTTGCCTTGAAGACTTTGGGTAAATTTTGAAAGATATTTATTGTCAATCTGAAACTGTAATGTTTTGTACATATCCAGTGGTAAAACTGGTCGTCATGTTCTTCTCAGACACGCGGACATCAACAAAGTTGTGATTGACGCGAGAGAAATGAGCAAAGAATGTAAGTAAAAGCAACCAAAACAAACCAATACGCTGATTTCTCAAAAAACATATAGTGCCCATTTTAAATGAATTATCACGAAAAAGTTTCAGGTAACGTGCCCTGAAAATGTACAACGTTTAAATGATTTTACTTGTTGGTTCATTCATGTGGTAGTATAGTTTTTAGAGTGGAGGAATTTCAACGGCTCAACAAAAAATTACATACCTTCTTACTTGATTTGACTCAAAGGAATTTTCATTTGAAATGCTATCAAACACCCACGCCACTCGCCATCGATGTGCTGCCCAAACACAACAGAGATGAACAGTCCTGTCTCTATGACCAAAACAAACATCAAGATTGATTGTTCAGATGCAAATTAAACGCATGTAAATGAATAATATCCGTTGCCATGGTACTACACAGTTTGCTCACACGACCTTGGCAAGATGTTCTTCGTCTATCTTCCTCAAGCCGCTTGTCCTTAAGATTAAAAAAGACTGAACATCATAGTATTAGTAAAAAGCTACAAAGAAAGTGAAAAAGTTAATTGGATTCCATTTCTCTGTCGACCAATGCAATAAATTTAATCCTTGGGGGAGTTATGTCTTCTTCTTTTTTGCCGCTCTCGGTCGTTGAAATCACAAGATCCTTTTTATATTAGGGTTCTTTAGACAGGCTACACGCATACAAATCAAATCTCAATCGAAAGAAATTAAACAAATTAAAAAGTGCATAATTGTATTTGGCTTTATCTAAATTTCATTGATATTTAAATTGAGTTTGATAGTTGCTGGTTATACTGTGGGACGTCTGTGAACAATTCTTGTTTCGAAGCATTGTTGATAACGCGTTTTTATATGTGAACAAAATGACATGCACCAATCACATGTTGTTTTCTCAGGAGAAAGGTTTCCTGCGTTTTTCTCGCGTTATTTTGTTTCTGACTTCACTATACTATTTTACAAATATTTTCCTTCAGTCAAGTCCAAGGTTTCTAAAAATGGAACATCCTTTGTATGTATTTTGGGGCCAATCAGTGTCTTCTGTAAAACATATTTCTATGTTCATATTTTGTCCAACCTCCCGGATGAGATTCCAGACTTCATAACTTGTTTTCCCAATACTGAAACAGGTTGTTTCCGCAGCAAGTGTAATCCGACACCACGGCAGCCAGTGCGTTCCCTGAGGCCATGGTCAGATACAGTATGACGTTTTTAGCAGGGCACCAGACTATATCCGACAGCCAGCCTCGTTGCGGTTACCATTTGGTTGGTATGGGTCCAACATGGCTGCTGTCCATAATGGCGTAGGGATATCTGTGAAGCACAATGGTCTTTTTTCTTCTTTGTCTTTTTCAGTGCCGTTTTAAGACGCAGAGGGCTATATAACCAGGGATAAAGCCACCTTTTTATTTTTTACTATAGAGAGGTTGCGTGACCCCTTAAAAGGTCATTTTGACGGCCATGTTGGGTACTATTTCCCCACCACACGAACGGTATTTTAGTACTCAACATGGCGGCGGAGACAATGAAGTGACGTCACGTGAAACCTCTCTATAAATTCAGTGTAGGCCTAACCAAACCTAACCTTGATTGGAATTTAGACTGGTACCTTTCTTATGAATAGGAATTGCAAAAAACTGGGTGTTAAAATTGACACCATGGGTGTTGTCACATACAGATACCCGAGAGAGAATCAACATTAACACCATGAACTAGTGTTGGCAGAAATTAGTGTTATTTTAACACCCAATATTGTCAATTTTGATTCTTTTGTTTGTATCTATATAGGCCTTTTTGACAACCCCCGTGGTGTCAATTTTAACACCCTAGCTTTTGCAGTGTTCCCTTTTATCTAAAAAAAAATTGTGTTAACCCCAAGTACCCACACTTGGTTGTTGTGGGGATCTACCTTCAATGTCTGTAATGTCAGACTCTTTTCTTTCTGAACTGACATCTTTCAATCTTCTCAAAGACTTGATCAAGCTTGTTTCCATCGATGAAAAACTTGACATAATAATTGAGATTTTGACCGTCTTTAACAATTATTCTCACATCGCGGCCGGAGTATTTTCCCTGGACTTACAAACCGCGCATCAGTTTAAAAAAAGAAAGACATGAGCGGGATTATCCAAACGATTTGCACCTGCCCACGTGGTGGCTGCGTCATCACCAACCAGACCTTGCCCTGCAGTCAGGGATAAAGAAGTGGAGCAAAGATAAGACACGGCGAAATTGGGCAAAGATAAGACACAAGATGAGGTTGGAGACGTTCGTCGCGAAGATCGTGAAGTTCCACCTCAGACTGGCTGGTTCCAAGACGGAGGTAGCATAACAAGAAGTGGTTAGATCACAGGCCCACGGCGATCGCGAATGGGGGGGGGGGGGGCTCAGAGGGCAGGACACTCTGCATTATTAATAAGGAGAACGTGAACTTGAGCCGGGAACTCGGCCACGGGAGAGTGGGTGTGGGAGCGCGTGGAAATTAACAGTGCTCGGGAGATCTGGCTGATGAGAGTGACCTTTAGAGAGAAAGAAAATGATGAGTCCATCAGGATTGTTTTTCATGACTTCATGTTCTTCATTAAACAGCCTTCATCTTCATAAATTTTAGCATAAAGTTGCTTTCACAGGCAAGAAAGCAGTGGCTTGTGATGCCCTTGTGTGTGTTGGCAAAATCTTCAGGTTTGCATTTGAGGTGATGTGGAGAGTATGCTTGTATATTAATGTAAAGCCATACGTTTTTAGGGGATTCATGTATTGGCCTAAATGGGTACCTTTTAGTGTGTGTTTTTTTTATGTTGTTGGTTTTTTTTTTGGGGGGGGGGTTCGTTTTGTAAAATCCGCACCCCTGGTCGGCAATGTTTTTGTTTTGGGTTTTTTTTCCCTACATGAAAGTTGAGGGTGTCTCGTAGCCTCGTCCTTATTTCCGTTTCGTATGCATTTTCACGTGAATAAGGAATTGGGTTTGAATTTAGTTGTAGGCTACTGTGTATATTGACATACGGTCTTTATAATTTACAAGAGTGAAACTCTAACCAGTATTTTTTGTACTGTCAACTTGTTTGCTCTGCATGCTGTACATGTTCCTTGTCCCCTTTTCGCACGTATGCATTTAACATGAATAAGGAATAAGGGGAAAGTTTTGTTGTGGACTTGTCTGGTGACATCCTGCTCCCATTTTGTGTACGAGTGTGTTCACTTGAATTCCTGCTTGATTTGTTGGTTGCTATCTTGTTAGCTTTCTATGATTGCTTATTAACAAGTTTTGTTACGAGTTCAGTTTTGTTTGGCGACGCTGTACAATCTTGTTTTGGTTTGTTTTGGTTCTGAAATGTTTTTCCTGTGTATTGATTTGTTCTCTTAATGCGTTGCCAATTTGTTTACTTGTTTACTTGTATTTGTTTATTTGTTTACTTGATCATTTGTCCATACAGTGTAACCAGTCTGATTCTCTCAGCCTGCTTGTCTCAGGTATTCTCAGATGCCTCGATTCTACTCTTCAGCAGCACCTAAGCACGCTGGCGAGTTCTCTGTAGTTTTATTAGATGTGTCAAGTTATGTTACAGTCCACTGGTATAGGCATTAGCCAATCTTGAGTAGAAAGCTTGTGATTCGTCATCAGTTGTTGTATAATTGAGACTTGGTGGCAGTACTAATCCATTCACGTCTGAGTTTATTACTGGAGGAACTTCCATCGGCAACCACCCCCCCCCTCTTCCCCAAGAGCATTGAAGACAACACAGGCAAACGGTTGTCATCCCGAAGTTGTTCTCTCACTCGCCTCCCACAGACGAGGGAGTTTCAATGATCAAGTACAATTCACTCAATTACTCTAATCATATCAACAAGAACAAAAACATCCCTGCAAGTGATGGGATTGTCGGATGATGCCACGCTGCCCTTAAAGGCAGGGGGAAAATGAGCAAACAGAACGACCCTCTTGTAGCAGAGGAGAGTCCGTATCAATGGAGAGCTCCTGCGGGACCCAGGGATTTAATCTGTACGAGATGCCACACCATTGAAGGCAAGTCACCGGGGGGTTGCAGGTAGCCTCCGCGCTCGGCATTGTTTTCCCAACTTCATGTCTTCTAATATCATCCACTTTCATTTGTCTCCAGCTCTCTTTTCTCCCCAAAGATTCCTCCATTTATCGGATATTCCTCTGCCTTTAATCTAATCATTCGTTTTTCATCAACGTTTGCCTCAATGCCCTGAGTTGAAGAGACAAGCGAGATGGGTGCCCTTGGAGACTGCGGCTTCTTCTCGGCCCTGCCGTCCGCGGGCGCGAGAACCACTTACAGGCGGCCCCTTAGCCCCGCACTTGCACACCAGAGTGCTCGGGGAGTTTGGGACCTTGCATCTTTACTGCCATTGCTGCCAGTTTGCGTGACTCTCCTTGCGCGCTCATTATACCCAACCCTTTTGAAACTTTTTATGACCTTCTGGTGTTTTCATCCAATGTTGACTGCTCTTTTCATTTTTGCGGGTGCCTTATTCCATTCTGTCCGAAACGGAATCAGCCGGGAATGAAGAGGGGGAAAAATACATTACCAACTTGTGCCGTGATGCATGGCTATATTGCTTTTCTAAAACGTCCCATTAAAGCTGCTTTGTGAATTGACTGAGCAGCCACAAAGCGCAACCAGCCGGTAAAAAATGAATGCCCGATATTTAACAACAGACGCTTATCAATGGGCTTAAAAATGGGCCTATTTATACCCTGAAGATTTCAAAGCACCGGCCGGCTTTCTGAGAGTGATCTTGTGCCCGGAAATGAGAATAGAACAATCCTGTTAGCTTGTTGGGTATACAACTGCCGGATTGAACATTACAATGGGGGACTCTTAAAATGGACTCCTGCAATATCGATACGATCTTTTAATCAAATCCTTATACTGAAGCCATCTTGCTTTTCTTCCATTAATTGATCTTAATATCCAAAACGAGGTCAGGAGGAAATTTCGCTTTTTTAGTTTTTTGAATGAACATGTGTATCTGTATGGATTGCAAAACAAAAGGCATGCAGTGCAATGTCTATATACAATAAAATAAAATTTCGTAGAATTGCTAAGTACAAAACTATTGTACTTAAAGGTTACCAATAAAAATATCATGTCATATGTACCGTTTGCAACTGGTTTCCTTAATAGTTTTGCTAAGCAGAAACAGAAACAGGATGAGCACAATTGTCTGCTTTAAAAACAGCTATATAAAATTGTTGAAAAGCATAAAGAGGCGAGGCAGATATGAAGGTATATGATTCATTGCTATAGAAATGGCTTGATAGTTTCCGAGGAATCTTATGCTCTCATATTTGAGAATGTGCTGACAGAGTTTGCCTCATTTCACCTCACCCAATCCAAGACTATCACGCGCGCACCTCCTTTTTTCAATATCCGTGCCTCACCATACATCGCAATACCTCACCACACCTCACTTTATCTCACGGTACCTCGTTCCTTCTTACCTCAACTCACGGCATCTCACCTCACCTCACTGCTTACCTCACCTCGCCTCACCTAACCTCACCTTACTCCACCTCATCTCACGTATCTGATCTTACCTCACCTTACCTCACTTTACCTCACCTCTTCTCACCTTACTTCATCTCGCATTACCTTACCTTCCTCAACTTACCTCTCCTCACCTCACCTTAACTCTCCTCACCTCACCTTACCTCACCTCACCTCACCTTACCTCACCTCACCTCGCCTTACCTCACCTTACCTCACCTTACCTCACCTCTCCCCACCTTACCTCTCCTCGCTTTACCTCACCTCGCCGTACCTCACTTTACCTCACCTTAATACCTTACCTCTCCTCACCTTACCTCGCCTCGCCTTACCTTACGTCACCTCACCTCAACTTACCTCACCAGACCTCACCTCGTGTCTCCTGGCGATGAAAACCTCACAGCCTCTGTGTAAGCCTCTATATTTTCTTTCAATTTAATCCTTGATCTCATCTTAAATTGATTTCTTTCTCTGTCCTCCGTTTTGTTTTTTTAGTCTCCAAACACCCCCACCATTAAGTGGTGATCGTTCTGGTGGTGGAGAGGGGGCTCTGGGAAATGTTTTCTTTACATGTCCAGCGTGTTTTACTTTTCCCGTCTTGGCCTTCTCCTTTATTGTTTTTCCTGGCTGAATATGCAAACTGGACTTAAGACACAAGACCCTAGTCTTGTAACAGTTATCTGCCTGTATTTCTCGAAAACGAGGTTTCCTACTATACCCTAAGTCTCGTGGGTAAGTGTTGTGATATACTCTTTGAAAAGTAATTTTTTTTTATTATGAACCATGAAAACGTTAAACCATGACATGTATTGTTTAAAAACGATAAATCCTGTATAAGAATTGTTTACAACAATAAAACCCAGAAGACTAAAGCCTTATTTGTTTGACATCGCCAGCAAAAAATGAATACAGAGATAACGAACATGTAAACAAGAAAAGGAACTAGTAAGAATTCATCTGAACACAAGTCCAGTTGGCTATTATCAGTCGCATCCTAATCTTTCCATATGGTGTTAGATTTGTTTTTATTTCCATAAATGGCACACAACTATCTGTCAACAACGTAGTATTGTTTTATTGTGTGCGCTGCCATTGCCCCTCGAGCTTTTCCTGCAAACAAAAACAAAGCCCGCCACCATCACCGTCTTAAACCCAACAGATTGGCTCCGTGTGTGTGTGTGTGAGAGAGAGAGAGAGTGTGTCCTTAGATTCCCACCCCCCCCCTTATCGAAACACACCGCGATGTCTTCGTAGTAACCATGCCCCGTTTGAAGAACAAAACACACCGTGCCGCTGTGACTGGCTTTAGTCGGATTGGTCTCGTAATCCCACCCAAACCAGGGACTCGTCAGAAATGTCCAACCCCTCCCGAAATTATTATGGCGACTTCCAAAGCCACCCCTAGACAATTACTTTTCCAAAATGCAATTTCCAACCGGCCCCTGAGCTTTATCTGACAGAAATGCTAAGCCCTCAGAGATATTGCCCCGTTTTTAATTTTCATCTCTGCACAGGATTTTTTTGGTCAGTTCACTCTTTCTTCCTGGGACGTTTTAAGAGAGGTGGCTCCTTATTGATTTTGTTTTGAAGAATGCTCAATCTAAGAGCAACATAGCGCTCCTTGAACTGAAGTTTCCTTGTGCTTCACGTATCACAGCCCCCCCCCCCCCCCCCCCCCCCCCCCCCCCCCCCCCCCCCCCCATTCTCCATGTCGCTTTACTTGAAGTGGAACAGGATTAAACTAACAGAATAGCACAGTGTAAAATAATGACCCGGTTTCTTATGCAATCGACGGGATCTACGAAATTGTTTGTCTTTCTGATGGATACGGCTGTCCATACCGTAGTTTGCCAGCCACTGACTCGTAAAAATAATTCAACTGACAAGATTTTTGCTTACTATAGTATAAAGATGTTGATGGAAATCAAGGGCCTTTTTCCTGAGTCCGGATTTGGTTCCGGTTCAGGCGTTGATCCGTCAATGTCAAAACAACCCGTGGGCATAGGGAGAGCACAGTTTTCAAACAGCTGATCCGGAATCCAAGTCGGAACAAGATCCGAGCCCGAAGGTTGGAGAAACTCCCGATATCATAACCACCAAACATGCCTGGATCTTGTCGTGTGCCCTGTGTTGCAACAGATTCCCGTTGTACCTTAAAGGGAACAGACTATTTTCCCTTGTAGCCTCGATACCGTTACATAATGAAAGGGAGCTAAACAAGACGGCGGCGCACCAAGTAAAGCTTCTCAGTGTTGAGATTGTCAACTGTCAATCATTTTTAAGTTGAAAAGTAAAAAGGCTTTGTCAAAATGACAAAAGGCTGCTGTCTGTCAACTGTGTTTTCTTGCAAAAAGCCCAAACATTTCAATCTGTAATTTTTCAAACCTGCGTGGATTTGTATTCATTTTTGACATACCGTTATTACAAATGCACGTTTATTGTTTTGAAACAATCACAACTGTTATTTATTTATTTTATTTATTAATTGCTTATATTTCTTTTTATTATTATTATATATATATTTTTTTAGAATGTTTTCTTCCTCATAACTGTCAATCATCGTTTTGCTCTGACAACTCTAGTCTCAATTTCTGGGTTTGCTTCAGAAGGCATAATGAAAAAAAAGGAAGAACAACAACGAATCTCGACTCTCTTAGCCATTTTGAACTAAACTGTAATAAATACTCGCCAAAAACGCGGCAAAAAATTATCAAAGAAGCCAATGGCTTATCTCGTCTGTCAGTGCCATATACTCGCGTTATACGAACTCGAAAGAGAAGATCTGGAATCCAGAAAGAGAGATATATAAAAGAGGGGGGG